>MU188264.1:46070-64883 GCA_016904865.1 Pissodes strobi
CACCTCCACCACGGTGGTGGCCCCTCAACCGGTATAGTATCCCTACTAATATAATTTATTATATTTTTAGGTAACAGGCTTAAAACGATTTACGGTGTTTACCTATTTTCTAGCTACGAACGTTCATTTATATCTTTGGTATTGGAATGGTAACGAAATATCATATCAGGTAAAAAACTATAATGCTGATTTTAAATGAACAAAAATTTCATTGTCAAGAAAAATATTTGAAATATTAAAGGAAAATATATTGATGATTGATAATATGCCAAATATTTTATCATACCTTAATAATTACCACGGTAATAAATAAGAGAGATATACGCACGAAGTAGTGCAGCGCGGACCCACTTCGTAGCCTACGGCGTTAGAGAGAGACAGAGCATAGAGGGAGTCTAATTCATTTATAATACCTATATAAGGCGCGCGGTTTTTACTTCTGAAGATTCGATATTCAGTGGACAAATTAATATTGAATTTTAGTGAATAGCAATGGACTGCTGATTTATTTGTCGTCCGAGAAAATGTGGATTTTTCCGCAGTGTTGTGGAAATAATACGATATCTAAAACATATCAAACAAATTATTCTATTTCAATTTTGCAAATTACCATTTTTGTGATAGTAAATAAAATAGGAGAAGGTTGAGTCAATAAGTATAAGTGTAAAAAGGTAAATGAAATCTAAATTTTCTAATGCATGAAATAAAAATATCGGCAGTGAGTAAAGGTTTATTAATTAACTTCACAAAAAAAAAAGTTCTTATTTCTAAACACAAAATTGCATTTGCGGGAAATAAAATGTAAAATTAATTGAAAAAATTGTAGAGGGCGGTCATGAAGCCAAAGTTGCCCACTATTTATGTAGTATTTATAGGTACAAAGAAGCATAAAAATTAGGAATATTGCAGTCTAGATTCCTTCTTTTTCTTTGCACTTGATTTATTACTATCTCTATCTTCTTGTTTATAGTATTGTTTGATTCTCATTAAAACATAGTAATAAACAGATTTCGACAATACATCTGCCTCATGTTCTTTGCATGGGAAAGAAATGGATAGTGTACTAGAAAATAATTCTTCCATCACATTATCAAAAACATCAATATTATGAATATGTTTGCTCAGGATATTTTCTATGAATGAAAACAACTGGGTCATAATAACATTTGGATGATTTAATCGTCCCCTAGATTTCAATACAGTTAATGTAGATGAAGTACCAGTTGTTTCTGAAACAGTTGTGTGATAAAGATGCTCCCTACATGTGGAGCATTTCGATGATTTAAATATCTTTTTGCATATAAAGCCAGTTAAATAATAAATAACACAATCTGTTGTTTCTGCAATGTTTAGATCGTATAGAGTAGAAAGTACATCATAGCTTTCGCCATCGTCTTCATGGCAGTTTAAAATCGAGTCAATCTGTTCCTGAATCCGGTTTAAATGTTTATTATCAGTGTTAGATTGCTGAAAAATACTCTTAAAGCTATCAAAGGAGAATTTTGTTGTAGGACTACAATCTGAAACAGTACAATTTCCGAAGAATGGAGGTTTTAAAAGTGTGTAAGTAGAAAGCATGCGATATAACTGAAGGAACGTAATGAAAGTAGGATGATCGTTGGCACCATTAGCTCCCCGAACAATGCCAAAGAAACGCTGAAATAAAACGAAACAGTAATTATTTACACTGCAATACATCAATTAATTAACCCTTTTCTGCAAAATAAAATTATATATATTTTGTTTAAAAAAGCAAAATCGATATGCGCAAATAAGCACATGCAAAATAAACTCGTGCAAAACTCGAAGTTAAAATGGCATAAGTAAAGCAAGAAACTAAGTAAAATGAAGCATGTATATGCACTAAACTGTCATTTTTAATTTACCTCCAAGGGATCTTGATTGAGTTTGTTAGTAAGAACATACTGGAATCCACAGTTTGAGAGTAGAAAATTAGTCAATTCAATGGAGGTTAAAATTGATACGCGCAAGCCTTCAGCTGTGCTATCAGTTAAAAACATATCTTTGCTTATTTTCTTATCCACCGTCATTTTCTCCCATTCATTTAAAAAATCTAAGTTTTCCTTTAAAACCTGCAAGTAATAAGTAGGTACAGTTACGGGAATGATGAGGATCATCGTTTTACCTCAAAATCTTTACTGGCAACACGAATTCCTTCAGCAGGATACCTTCGATTAAGGACATCAAAGAGATCATTTATTCTTTTTGTAAACCGTATAGTCCCCTCGCAGTTACGTAAGCAATCATTAGATTCTTTATAAAATTGTAAACCTGCTACCACAGAATTACTGAAAACCTGAAACGCAGTCACTGTAATAAAAATGAACTGTAGGAAAAAATGTCATACCTACCTGCGTGGCTATCTTCACACGCATTTTCAATAAACACGGTGGATTTACATGCAAGTTTGTCAACTTTGGACAGACACGTAAATGATTAAGCAGTTTTGTATCTAAATAGTACAGATCTTTATAGTGCTGCCAGTTCACAGTGCCTTCCGGGGTCTGAAAGAAAATAATGTTGATTAACAATATTATTTTTATTATGTAGGGTTGTAAATATTAATAGTAGTAAAAGTAGTAATATACGTACATTTAAAACTGATTTGTTGAGTAACCTATTTCGTACGCATTTTATTAAATGCGGAACGTCTGACATAAAATAAAGGTAGCGCGAATCGTCAAATGGATGTAAAACTTTATTTACAGGATTATCAAGTGCTCATGAAATGCCGAATTCCGTCCATAATCGCCGATTTGTTGTTGCACACACGAGTGCATGTATTTTTACTCCAGACTGCTCCAATCTTTTTATAACTTCTAAAAGCAGTTGTGCCAGACAAGTTCCTTTTGTAGGGCCTTTTGTTCCATATACAGCAACTGGTTGATTCAAATTTGCTGCTAACGATGTAAACATAAAGACCAGGGCATGATCTGCACATTTGTCGGTTGTTTTTGACGTAGATGACGGAATTTCGTCACCAAAATCTTGCACTCCAATGAGCTTCATATTTTTAACATTCAGTGATATACTTCTACGCACATGCATTTCATCGAAGACTAAAATGCCCTGTCTCTCATATTCATTCTTTTCAGCCATTTTAGGTTTGAATGCCTCAAAAAACTTTTCATCCAAACCACACTTCATGTTTACACGGGATAAATATCTTCTTACTGTAGAAATTGAAGGAAGAGGAAGCAGCTCGTGTTTTCTTAGGAATTTGTAACTGGCGGAACTTCGAATGTGAAACAGAAGACATAACAGAAGCCATTCAGAAGAATATCTTCGAGAAGTCTTGCTCTCAAATTTACATAAATTAATATATTCCTTCAGGAGCATCTTCTGAGCTAGCGACATATTATTCAAGTTGTCAATTTGAGCAAATAAATCTTGTTTACTTCGTTCGTCAATTTTTCTCTTTGCGTCTGCCAGCTCTTTATGCATAAGAGTATTTTTTAAGCGCAACCTATTCATCCGTCTTGCTACGTTCTTCATTCTTTTACGAACAATTTGCTTCCGTATGGGCTTCTTAATATTAATTTTACTTTCAAAGTATCGCAGAGCATTTTTCATATTCTTGCAAAAATTACATTTCTTACTTCCGGTGTTTATGTCTGGAAGAATATATGGACAATTTATATGCCTCCAAACGTTTAGAATACGATGGATAAAATAACGAGCATTCTTAAAATCTATCAAATTTATTTAAAACGGTTTCAAAGTGAACCATGGTAGATACTTCTAAGTCGTTAGAAATTTTCTTAAAATCAAATAAGTGCTCAAAGATGTATGAATGCGGTGTACTGTTTTCTTCATTTAACACAATTTTTTTCCTCATGATAGCATTGAGCTGGTCTGGAGTTGAAATTATTTCAAAAAAGCAAAGCATTCTGCGAGGCGCGTCATAGTTCAAGCGACTGAATGTCCATGCCTTTGTGGGCAAAATTGTATCGGCAGCTTGATTCCATAAATGGTTAAAGAATTGTTGCCAATTAGATTCAACAAATACGACGTCATCGCATAGAGCTACAAAAAAGTATGAATAAATGTTAATAAAAAGATAATGTCATTGCGTAATGTATCTTCTAAGGTACAAAGTATAGGTAAAGTATTTACAACAAATTGATTCGTCTCCTCTTGAGAAAGGGCAGTCACTTTACGTCTCTTTGCTGGTTTTATTCCTCTAGGCAAACCATCTTGTCGTATAACTATACGACGCTTTTTAACTTGGGAAGTTAAATATTTCGGGCAATTGGGAAAAATAGTTGGTACTGCATCTTCAGACAATCGCGGCCGTTTAAGTGGATACTGAAACAATTTTTTTTTATTAAGCCTAACGAAGCTACACTAATCCATATTTACGTGTAGGTACCTAGTATTTAATGTGGGTAAATACCTATACTATACTTCATCGTACAAAATTTTCTTACTTCGCACATTTGAAAAATACAAACATCAATCTACAATTACGCATAGGCATATACGTACCTACCACGATAGTAAATAAAACTTCTATTTACTTTCGTGGTATTTTACCTGCATTTCGTTGTACCTACTTACCGAATATGTGGATGTCACAATGTCTCTAATCACAAACTGAGCTTGAAAATATTTTTCACAGACCACGTCTTTCGAAGTTAATTTCCTATCTTTCCGGGGTATTTTTCGTTCCCACTCCCCAATTTTATTTCGAGGAATGAAAAACATAGATAGTTTTTCTGTGCCGGCAGAACCACTGTGGCAGTTTGGCACCACGCAATACTTCCCCATTGCAACATAATTGAGAACAAACTCCCAAAACTTCACACAAACCAAGTACCACCAATAATATATCTAATTTGATTTGCAAACACCAAACTTTACACCCAACATAATTAAACACGTTACGTAACTACGCATACGTACGTATAATATTGGCGGGCTCGTGGGATCTGACTCCCTCTATACTCTATCTCTCACTACGCGTCTCTCTCGCACACTGACTACGAATTGGGTCCGCAGCGGCGGCAGTAATAATGCATTCGTGCGTATACCTCTCTTATTTATTACCGTGATAATTACTAATGCTGGAAATGTTGTTTGTATCATTTCAGAGTCAACAAGTTGCAATGAGTATTCAGGAAAGTGAATGGAATATTTATACAACAAAAATTACAAAGATGTTGCAATTTGTTATAATGCGTGGTCAGAAGCCAGTTCTTTTGCAAATTGGACAATTTGGAACTGTACAATTTAGCGCACTATTTCAGGTAATAACATAAAAGATTTAGTTACTTATAATACAGCACTTTTTAATATTATCACTTCTGCAATCCGAATCAAACTCAATTAACTCGATCAATATATTTAGATAAAGGATTTGGAATAATATCCATTTTATGTAAATGCATTTTGGCGCCAAAGATCTATAGCACATTATGCGTATGTTTAACTTCAATTTTCTTTTAAAGGATTTGAAAAACTTTTGCGAGAATTTAAAAAGATGAACACAACAGAAAATTACAGTTAAGAAATTTTCTGACCGTTAAACAATAATTGACTTTGAGTTACAACTTTTTCTTGGACTTGCATTGCCTGAATTTCAAGTTTCTATTTAGTATACTCGTATATCTCACTATTTTCAAGTGAATACTATTACTATGTCTACAGCTTGTACTAGATGGGTGCTTCCACATGAATGGCCTTCGCCTCCTGTATTTTTGATTATTGCAGTTTCGTGATCACTCTAACTATGGAGCAAAGCTAGACAGTTTAATATATTCTTTTATTGCATTTTATTTTACTATATTTTTGTCACATAATGGTTACTAAAGAGCCTATGTGTCCTTTTTATGTATATAGTATCAGATCAGTTAAGTTTTTTATTATTTATAGAATAGTCCTTACTGCTTCCGGCTTGATTCCATTTCATCAATGCTTTATACAGCTTCATCTATTTTCATGAATTCTAAATTACTTTACAAAAGTAGTTATTGTCAGTAACGGCATATTCAAAAATTTTATATACCCGAATTGCGGACCAAAATTAATAACCAAATCCTAACGAGGGAAAAATAACCACACAAAGGGTGTCATTAGTGTGGGGTGCATTCCCTTCCTCCCTCTTCATTGGCTCCTGGAGCGCAACAAACAAAATTAATTGAAACTCACCCAAAATAAGTCCTTGTTGGCAAACATTTCATCTTCAAATATCAGGACCAATAAATCTTGAATTGAAGTTTATTAAATTTATTAAATTAAATTTATTGTTGGTGCTCAATTTGATGTGGGTTTTAAGGGCACCCAATTACGTTGGTCAATGTTTATGTATTGAAATTACTCATATAGGAACTGAAAATTATATACCTACAGAGTTGGGAGGAACTGGTAACTAAGTTACTTGAAAGTATCTGAGCTACTTACTTACTTGTAACTTAGTTACAAAAAGTAACTTAAGTTACAAAAAGTAACTTAAGTTACAAAAAAGGTTAGTGTAAATGCCTCTTACTATGTCGACTCACATTGAAACCAATCATGAAACTATGAAATTATGGTCTATGAAAGCTTCACGTGTAGCATATGCAACCGGCATTGAACGTTGTTTACTTTTTTTATGACAGTGGCACACATACTAAAGGGCTATGTCTCTCGACGAGCGGTGTGTGTGCGAAGATGTTTATTGAGACGGTTCTTGAATAGTTGTAAGTTGTAATTAGGGGTAAATAGATGTCCTGGGAGTGAGTTCCAGAGTGATGCAGTGCGTCAAATCAAGGAGTACTTGTAAAGCCATGTTCTAGGTGTTTCCAGTTGTACGACGAACTGGTACGTTCTTGCCATCTGTCGTGACTGTCTGACAGGCGTTGCTAGGGGCGGGATGAGGCGGGCGAAATCCTGGGAACATCTGCAGTGAAAGTATCTGTAAAACAGGGACATCTCGGCCACATGTCTGCAGTGTTCCAGACTATCCAGTTTCCGGGTCAACTCCGGGTCGCCGATGAGGCGCAAAACTCTCTTCTGAATGAAATCTAACAGCACTAGAGAGTGCTTTGGTGCGGCGCCCCAAATGTGTGAGCAATATTCTAAGCACGGTCTTATTTACGCTTTGTAGAGCAAGAGCAACTGCTGCGGTGTATACAGTTTTTTGTCGCGATATAGCACACCAAGCTTCTAGGAGGCTGATTTTGCGATGTTAGCGACTTGGTCAGGCCAGGACATATTGCTGCTGACCGAGACACCCAGTAGTCCGATCGACGAGGATGAAGGAATGGTCGATCCTGCCATAATGATGTCAGGGCCCGCCGTATTGGCCCTCTTGGTAATCCTGGCTGCTTGGGTCTTTGCTGCATTGAACTGGACCAAATTTCTGTCGCCCCAAGTTTGAACTTTCTCCAGGTCTTGATTAATTGCTGTAATCTGCTCCTGTCTGCAGTGATAAGTCTCATTCGCTGGTAAAGGTTTTTCTGATCTAAATTGGGAGACAAGGGTCATCTGCAAAACTGTAAATTAAATTATTCGTTTCGGTCAGCAGGTCATTAATATAGATTAGGAACAGAGGTGGTGAAAGTTTTGCGCCTTGAGGCACGCCCGCGTTGATGGTGAATGTGTCTGAGATGTATCCATCAACTGC
Source organism: Pissodes strobi (assembly GCA_016904865.1). Lineage (NCBI taxonomy): Eukaryota > Metazoa > Arthropoda > Insecta > Coleoptera > Curculionidae > Pissodes > Pissodes strobi. The sequence goes on from MU188264.1 coordinate 53,698, forward strand.
AACGTGCAGAGATCGGTTCTTAAGGAAACTGGCAAGCCAGCTGCAGAGAGAGGCTGGCAGCCCGAATGACGACAGTGTCAAGCAATCCGTCATGCCAAACTCTGTCGAATGCCTTCGACATATCCAACGCAATCGATCGAAACTCTCTGTAGTTCTCAATTGACCTTCTCCATATATGGGTGACATAGGCCAATATATCTCCTGTCGATCTCTCTTTGCGAAATGGCTAATTATTCTGTTGTTCTCGAGGTACTTGAGTAGTTACTGATTGACTGCACGTTCCAAGGCAATTGGGCGATAGTTTGAGGGCGTGGTTTTCTTACCCTTTTTTGGGACTGGTTTTACTCGAGCGATTTTCCAAGAAGATGGGTAAATCCCTTTCGGTAAGACAGAGAAGAAAGTCTGGAAAAAACGGGTGTCAGTTCGTTGGCGCAGTTCTTTAACATGATGGCAGGCATTTCATCCGGTCCTGGATGTCTTTTGCGTACCTAGTTATTTAAGGATTTTACGAAAATCACGGTAATGAAACTTGACTTCTGCCGTGATGATGTTGACGTTCGATATGGTGAGAAGAGCCTTGCCTTAGAGGACGTCTAAGGTAGAGTGCGATGAAAACATTTTGGCGAGCATGTTTGTTTTTTACTTGGCTGTAGTCGCCGTGATGCCACGTTCGTCTGTCAAAGGTGGGAGAGACGTTTTTGTAAAGTTATTACTTACTGCCAGTGCTACCGACCAGAAATTCCTGGAGCCGCTGAGCATTACAAAAGTTTATTCCTGATCCTTTGTTTTGTCGATGACATGATTGCATAAATTTCTCGCTTCGACAGAATAATTGCGATTTTCAGCGGTCTGATTTTGCTGCCAGTACTTGTAGGCTTGCTGTTTCCTATCTACAGCTCTTTCGCATCTTCTATCGAACCAGGGCTTTCCTTTTGACGGTACCTTGATGAAATTTGGGATGTATGCTTCCATTTCTGAGGAGATTACTTGCGTAATCTCTTCGCAGCAGACTGACGGGTCATCAGTGCCAAAGCAGACGTCAAGCCAGAATTGTAATGCCATATTTTGCGAGGCAATGGTAGATCCTTCTGTAGATGTGACAATTCACAAACCGTTGTAATAAGTATAATATGTATTATCAAAGAAAATTCTAATATTCTTTGGTATTATGACTGATAATGTTCTTTTCTCATTTTTTTTAATAAAAAAGTAAATTGCAGTTTACGTGCCTTTTTCTGCACACATATATAGTATTTAAGGGCTTCCTGTTAAAGCTGGGCCCTTAGACGCACCTCATTCGATTTTTTTAAAGGAAAATGAAATTTCGAAGCAAAAACCTTTGAATATCTAGTCGGAGCTTCTATAATAAAAGTATTAAATATTTTCAATTTATTTATATCTTTCAATATTTTCAATAGAATTAATCTAGTGCAATATTTTTAAATATTATGCTGTAACTATTGATAATCACATTACTGCTTTTTTTAAAGCACCTAGGTATATGGGGTACCCTTATGTGCCTTTTATGTTCTATGACTATTTAGTACCTACATATTTATGATAAGTATAATTATTCCAAAATGCCCTTACTCTAGTCTTATAAAATAACAGAAGCAAACTTATTGAAAATGCAAAAGATAAATGACATACACACATAGTATTTCAACATCGCGCAAACACAATACATTACAAAACTAGGCCATATACTATATAGCATAAATGTAATATTTTTTTAAACAATTGTAGGAAAACTTGTGTGATTAAAAACCAACTTTTAAACTAAGGGAATACCCATGTTTTAAGATTTTTGTCTCGTTCTAGTTCATGAAGTGTTTTGACCACTGAAACGAAGCACATTTTTACTTTTTAGTTTAGTTAGCCAAATATTTTAGTAGATGAACAGTGTCAAAAAGCTAACATAATGTCTCTCATCAACATGGGGATCTGTTAAGGATCTGTTACAAATAGATTTTACTGTGTTACGATTAGGAAAAATAATAGGAGCATGACTACGCAAATATTTATAGGAATAAGGGCTTATAGTAAACATTTCATTACAGACTTTTTGAGGCATAATTACACTAAATATCACTTACCCCAAAATTAGGCGAAACCGATACAATTTAACAGGAACGAAACATAAACTTGCTGTACACAAACCACAAAAGACCGGCTTGCCCGGCACAAAATAACTCCCACTCTTATTGCACGCAAGCAACAGGTATTTAAGTCCAAAACATATAGTTTTACGCATTTAAAAAACGCGTAACAATATAAGTTGTATACCTAAATATACAACGATATATTAGCTACAATTTTCATGCACAAAAGCATTTTCGATTTAAGAAAAATGCAAGAAAATGACGGCAGACATTAACGTCAATCGTCAAATTCTCGAACTAATCATTTCCGGTGCTGCCATATTTTTAAAAAGCGTGTTGTTGCCACCCTTGTTGCTTATTTATCGCCCAAAATCACATTTTTTTGTTGTAAAGGTAGAAATTGGAAATTGCGTTGTATATTTTTGAAATTTTGAATAAATATTTTTTGTGGTTATTTTGCTCATTTTAACAATCAAAATTGTGTTTAGGTTGGTATTACTTTGGTATGTTAAGTAGGTATTGTTTTTTGGTTGATATAGTGACAACACCGTAGAGTTAGTTAGTTGCTCTTAAGTTCTCATAGTTAGAAGACGTGTTTTTTGTGCTGTACACCATTTTATTTTAAAGAAAGGTGATCATTAAAAGTTTCTTTTGGACAATCTGCGTTTTTTTTCATTACTACCACTCGAAGCATTCACAGGTTATGGGCCCAGCAGGTTCAAATTTGTGGTAGTAATCTGAAGTTTTTTGTGATATATTCCGAAGTTAAAAAGAAACATGGAGGCCGTCTCCGTCAGCAAGCTAAATAATTCCAACTGGAATGTTTGGAAGTTTCAAAGAGAGTCGTTTTGATGGCAAAGGGATTTTTTGAAATTACCTGTAGGGAACGAAAATGCTCCTCCAACCGACAATGATGAGAGGCTATTAAAGTGGAAGTTAAAAGACGCCAAAGCGCAGGAAGCGCTAATCGTGAGAATGGAAGAAGAAGTAATTTCTCACGTAATGCAGTGTGAAACTGCCAAGAAAATGTGGGAAAAATTGGAAAGCATCTTTGAAAGAAGGTCTGAGGTCAGTACGCATTTATTAAATGAGCAATTCTACAATCTAAAGTTCCAAAATGAAACCGTAAACAGTTTTATCACCAAGGTCACGAATTTGCAAGCAAAACTTATTCAACAAGGACAAGAAATTGCAGAAAAAATGATTTTAACGAAAATCATCATGGCGCTGCCTGAAAAGTATAGGCATTTTCGATCGGCATGGGAAAGTGTCAGCACCGACAACTAGACGTTAAACAACTTGACAGCCCGCCCTTTGATCGAAGAAGAAAGGTTAGAAAAAGAAGAATAGTCGACAGTAGCGCTAATGACAGTTCACCGACAACCAACAAGAGGCCTGTCAAATAATAATAAACAAACAACAGAAAAAATGTTTTACCTGTGGAAAACCAGGCCATTTAAAGTTTCAGTGCCGAAATATTGAGTGTAGCAATTGTAAAAGAAAAGGACACTTGTTAAAAGATTATTAAGCTAAAAAGAAAAAGGATGAAAGGGATTAAAATCAACAAACCAGTGGAAACGAAGAGAGTTTTGCTCCAATTGAAGTGTCTAGCGTTGTTCAATCACAAGTAAATGTTGAATGGTACATAGACAGTGGGGCTTCACAGCATATGTGCAAAGACAGAGGACTGTTTTGTTGTTTTGAAGAATTTAAAGTGCCAAATTTTGTGAAAATCGGTGACGGTACAAATTTCAAAGCCTTGGGACAAGGTAAGTTGGTAACATGTGTATCTTAGCTTATAATGGTAAAAGTTTTCATTGTGTAACTTTATTTGATGTTCTCTTTGTTCCTCAACTGAAAGTTAATTTGTTTTCTCAAGGAAAAGCTTTAGACAAGGGCTTGTCTTTAGTATCAGATGCTAAAAAGGCACAGTTTGTGAACAAAGAGAACATCACTGTAGCTGTAGCACTTCGTTCTGATAAGCTTTTTAAAATGATATTTAAATCTGTGGAGAAGTCGAGTATTTCTGAGCACATATGTCAAAATCTAAAACATAACCATTTGGAGGGTGAATGTTATTTTGTAAAAATTAACCAGGATGTTAAATGGTGGCATAAAGCTTTGGGGCATCAGAATTTTAGATATGTAAAAAATATTTTAAATCGGTGTGATATCGAAGTAAAACAAACTGAACTCTTTTGTTCTTCCTGTGTTCAAGCCAAACAATGCTGGGAGCCTTTTATGATAAATGAAACTAGGGCAAGTGAACTTGGAGGTATAGTACATGTAGATTTATGCGGCCCAATGGAGGAACCCTCTTTAAACAATTCCTACTATATTTTTTTGTTAAAAACGATTATAGCAATTATAGGTTTGTTTACTTCTTAAAAAATAAGTATGATGTTTATGAAATTTTGAAAGATTTTTTGGTTCACTTCAAAAATCAGACAGGTAAGTCAGTCAAGGTCATAAGGAGTGACAATGGGACTGAATTTAAAAAGTATGCTATAGGTAAGTTGTTAACAGAAAATGGTATAAAACAAGAGTTTACTGTGCCATACACACCACAACAAAATAGCCGGGCAGAAAGAGAATTTCGCACCATAATGGAAGCAGTGAGAGCTATGCTTGCAGAAGGAGAGCTGAAAAAAAATTTGGGCTGAAGCAGCCAATACAGCTGTATTCTTACTACATCGAACTGGTACGAGTCCTGTCCAAGGTAAGACACCTTTTGAACTGGTTTATAAGAGATCTTTTGATATCTAAAAATGGTAAAAGGCTTTTTTGTAAATAAAGTATGGGCATATATACTTAAAGAAAAAAGAAGAAAGTTGGATATGAAAAGCAAACAAGGAATATTTGTTGGGTATTTATTACGAAAAAGAAAATAAAGTCACTATCGAAAGAGAGATAATATTTACAGCAGAAGAAAATACACAAGAGAAAGTTGTGACGCTAGAAAGGACAGACAATATCTTAGAAAGTAGTGACGAGGAGAATATTGAAGTAATGATGGATGTACCTGAAGATGAAGATGAGAGCTCAACATCATCATTAGAACGAACACCATTAAAAGAGAGAGATAAAAAGTTAAGACCTTCTAGTGTCTTAAAAATGCCACAGCATTTGTCTAATGAATATGACACAAGTTTTTTTAGTTTGGATGTAGATGAGCCCACAACATACGAAGAGGCAATGGAGGGTAGGTATGCAAGAAAATGGAAGGAAGCAATAGATGAAGAAATGAGAGCCTTAATTAGAAAATGACACCTGGCAGTTAGTGGAAAAACCAGAAACATGTGAAATCATAGACAGTAAGTGGGTTTTTAAAGTCAAAAAGGACAAAGAAGGAAATATAAATAAATTTAAATGTATAGACTAGTGGCAAGGGGGTTTGCAAAATGTTCTCGAGGATGTCTATAGTCCTGTTGTAAGAACTATAAGAACAATGCTGGACTATTTATCAGATGGCTGTATGTAACGCTTTTTTACATGAAGAATTAAAAGAAGATTTGCATATGTATTTCCCACAAGGTTGTCAAATGAATGGCAACGTTTGCAAACTTAACAAGGCTATTTATGGGCTTAAAAAGACACCATTGTATTGGTATCAAAAATTTGACAATTTTATGATAAGTCAAGGATTTTATAAAAATAAATGTGACAACTGCTTGTATATATCGATTACTAATGATATAACATTGTATGTGCTTATTTTTGTTGATGCGTAAAAGAAAATGAAAAATTGAAGTTAAATTTGAGCAAATGCTTCAAAATTAAAGATCTGGGTTTGTTGGATTATTTTTTGGGGATTTCTGTAAAGCAGGACAAAGATAAGGGCACAATTGTTTTAGATCAAAAACAATATTTGGAGAGTGTCCTTAAAAAATTCGGTATGATAGAATGTAAACCTGTAGGTACGCCAATGGACTGTAATTTTGATTTTGACTCTTAAAGGTTGACAAATTTGAGAGCTATGATATTGAACATAAATGTAGATAAATTATTAGGTGTATAAATAATGTATGCTATGCTGCGAACCAGACCAGACTTGTGTTCGAGTATTAGTTTGTTGTCTAGATATCAAAACTGTGCTAGTGAAAAATTGCGCAACGTTTCGCAACATTGCGCAATGTTGCAAGCTCCAAATTTCCTTTGGAATCAGATGGAACAGGCGCGCACCGCGTGCAACGGTGCCATGCAACGTTTCGCATCGTTTCGCAACGAGAGGGCGATGTTGCGCCGCCGAAGAGGAGTCGTCAGTTTCTTCGCAACATTCGTGAGGCTAGATACATTTTTCACGCTTTTCAAGAACAAGGGTCATAAAATGGAGAGAAAGAAGAAGGAGAAGTCTATCCATATCGACGAACCGATTGACGCGGATCGATTGTTAGTGCTGGTCGAGGCTCGACCAGCTATATACAATTATAACTTGAAAGAACATCACAACCAAGATGTTATCAACAATATTTGGTCCGAAATTGCAAATCAATTAAATGTTCCAGGTATGTAAATACATAATATCGAGCATAATATGATATAAAAAGTTATACTTTTGCGTTCCAAAATTAATTATTATTTAATTATAATTTAAATATTATATTGGTCAAATTAATCTAATTATTATGTCTATAATAATATTAGGTCAAAGTGCCATACGTTCTTGCCATGATACCGAACCAGCAGGTGAAATGAAATAATCGGCAAAATTTTCTCGTACTTGGTAGGCAGCTCGGGAGACCCTCGCTCTCGTCATCTCCCCCTGAAGGTCACACTCTTGAAGATTTATCATTTCATCGTGTACATCTGCAACTGTCCCCTCCTTCTTCCTAATCATATTGTGCAAAACACAGCAAGCTAAAGTTATCGACTTTGCAAAATCTGGATGAACTAACATTGGTCGTTCGAATATACGGAATTTTTTTGACATCATTCCGAATGCGCATTCGACTATTCGACGAGCTATAGAATGTCGATAATTATATTTTTTTTCTCTTGTCTGACGTGAGTGATGCACGAGCAAAAGGTTTCATAAAATTTCTGTTTAGTGAATAAGCTTCATCTCCTAAAAATACGTAGGGAAATAGAGTTTCGTTTTCACGATCTAGTCTTCGGGGCTGTGGCAAGTTCAATGTTTGTTCGATAAAATTTCTGCCGAAATTAGAAGCAGTAAACACACCTCCATCACTATGTCTGCCCGCTTCTCCTACGTCTATAATTAAAAAAATTACCGGCCGCATCCACAACTGCTTGTAGTACTATTGAGTGATAATTTTTATAATTATAAAAAGCAGATCCTTTATGGTACGGCTTTTGAATGCGAATGTGTTTACCGTCCACGCAGCCACAAACATTTGGATAATTCCATAAATCCTCAAACTGATCGGCAACTTTTTGCCATTTTTCTGGAGTCGGGCTGGTCATTAAATATATTGGAGAAAGTACTTCCCATATAGCTGAGCAAGCTTCACTTATTATTTCTCGTGCTGTTGTGGCACCAATACGCATATTGTAGTGGATGTATTTAAAACAATCCCCCGTGGCAACAAATCTGAAATAAAGAAAAATAAAAATTAGCAAATATTTTGAAAACTATTATTATTATGTTGGCACTAATGCCTGGAAAAGTTTAAAAATTTCAGAATTTTCACACAAGTCGATTCATGAACATCGCTATTTTCCACTGTTTTGAGATAGGCGTTATTTTTTTTTCTTTTTTCAGTTGCTGCCTGTAAATCCAAATGGCATTCTTTGAGGACTGCGTAAGCTCGTCAAAAGTTTCCATACTCATTCGGCAATAGTTGTAAAATTTTTCGGGATCATTTCTTAACTCACGAATGAAATCAGCAATATTCCCTTTTTGGTTCATCGGGTGAACCCAAAATCTATTTCCCTTTTGATTTTGTTCTTCTAACAGCTCTAAAAATTGCCACAATAAAATAGTCGTCTCTGCTTGCCTATCCATTTTGTCGGTTCAAAATCTGTGAAGAGTTTGGGGGATCTTCCAAATCTGACCAAAAAACTGTTGTCACTACGGACGATGATTATGTACTGAGATAATTACTTGTTGCGACGCAAATGTTGCATGTGAAAATATATCGACTTTTCATTGCAACATTTCATTGCGCAACAAAAAAGTATCGCAACGTTGCACAACAAATAGTTGCGGCCGGTGCGTGTCCACACTTATGAAAACAAAAGTGATACCATTATTTCAGGTTTTGCTGATGCAGATTGGGGAGGCGACACTACTGATCGGAAATCAACAAGTGGGTTTTGCCTATATGTGTATGATAATATTGTATCTTGGAATTCGAAAAAACAAAGTACTGTCGCCCTCTCAACTACAGAGGCAGAAATCATAGCCTTAAGTTCTTGTATAAGTGATGCTTGTTGGTTACAGAATTTGTTGTTAGAATTAAGGCTGGCAAATGCATTTAAAGTTATTGTTTATGAAGACAACCAATCTGCAATTCGTTCCTGTAACTCACATGAGCAATTAAAAAGAATTAAACATTTAGATATAAAGTACCATTTTGCCAGGGAAAAAATGAAAGTAGGTATTATAGAATTAAAGTATATTGCAAGCAGTGAACAAATTGCAGATATTTTGACTAAACCTTTAAGTAAGGTGACATTTGAAAAACTTAGAAGTTTTATGTTAAATTAATGTGTTTTTTAGAAAGTTTTGATTGAGTGGGGGTGTGGTTGTTTTGCTCAATTTAGCAATCAAAATTGTGTTTAGGTTGGTATTACTTTGGTGTGTTAAGTTGGTATTGTTTTTTGGTTCATATAGTGACAACACCGTAGAGTTAGTCAGTTGCTCTTAAGTTTTCATAGTTAGAAGACGTGTTTTTTGTGATGTACATTTTGTTTTAAACAAAGGTGATCATTAAAAGTTTCTTTTGGACAATCTGTGTTTTTTTCATTACTACCACTCGAAGCATTCACAATTTTCCTACAAGTTTTAGTAGCCCAAAATCGCCCAACCACATCAAATGTATTTTTATACATAATTACCATATCGTTTATCTCAACTATAAAACATATTGAAAACAAAATAACAATAAATCTTTTAAATTTATATGTTTAAAAGCATATTATGCTACGAATTTGCAGAATTGCCTCATCCTGACCATCAGGATTTAGCTCGGCTGACTCGGTAGAGTTCGTTTCATATATTATTTGAGATGTAAACCTATTTAACGTATATTTAGTTGGACTTAAATTTTCGAGAAAAGCAGGAATGTGTGAGGTTGGCTCAGGTGGCGAGGCTCGCCTCTAGAATGCAAAGTAATGGGTTTGACGCCCGTCGCTTTCAAGTTTTTAATCGGATTAGTTAGTTTTTTGGCATGCCTTATGTTAGTTTTTGTTGGTTGCGCCCCGCAGCGAGCGAAGCGAGAAAATGAAAAAATACAAATGTAAACATTAGACAACGCATGTAGCGCCATAAACCGATTGGCAGAAGTTGGGATCAAGGCTCCATGTACCGGCGAGACGATAGTACCAAAAGCAATTAATAAACCAGTTGCAGACTGATTTAACTTAAACACCTCTCTTCAGTATGATGGATTTAAATAAAGTGGAGGCAACTAATACTCAGTCGAACTGCCTACGATCGTAATTAGTTCGTTTCAGTTTCGATTAATTATGATTTGTAGGTACAGCCCGGCGAACTTCCTATAGTTTGCCGCTTTTGCGTTAGGGTTACTTTGGGTTAGTAGCAGTGGTCAAGAGTACTTCGGCAGAAGAAAACACTATGTATAGAAATAGTCGTTATTACAAATATATTAATGTAAAGTGATTGGGTATTCATGGAATTTTGTAACTTTAATTTATCAATCTAGATATATTTCAGCTTCTAAGGCTTGAAATTATTTAGGATCACTTCCGGTCTGAAAAACATTGTTTTCAAATATTTATATACATGTATAATATTTTAAAATTAACAACAGGTTTTTTTTTCAGATATATAAAGCTATTTATTCATATCTATGTCTATTTGCAAATACCGACTAACCGGAAGTTGAGAAGTTACTGGAAATAATTTTGATGTATAGCATAATTAATTATTAATTAGATAGTTAAATTGAGAGTAAATACATCTCGTTGAGCAGTATTTTTTTTCTAACCTACTTCCATTAGTCATTTAAATCCTATTACGTATTGCATTTTATTTTTAAACTATCTCTTTCAAATGGAACCACGATTGATCGACATCAATCGACCGAAAGTCCACTAGGTGACTGTGCAATTCACGGTTTTGCTATTTAATTATTATACCATTAATTGAATCAAGTATAAGGAATAAAACACCAAACTTTCCACACACTCATTGCCTTCTCGGTACCCAATGAATTTCCCGAGTGGGCCAAGCGTCAACCCTTATTATGTAACGTAATATTCCACATCTCTCCCCTTTTCCAATATAATCTTAATTTAATTCTATCAGAGTAACTCTCAATACAATAACAAAATAATAGATATTTTAAAACTAATCGTCTCTTAAATCTAAGAAATTTTAATTTTAATTTTAACAGAGTATTTCTTAAATTAATAATAATGAAATAGTATAGCTGAGCTAACTAAGTTTATAGCTCATAATTATTCAATTATTGTTTGAGATTTGAACGTTTATTTTAATTATGAAACCTGAAAATTTAAATGGTTTACTTTATTACTTGTTTTATTAGTTAAGCTTCGAATTTCCATTTTCGGAACTAATATCTAATTTTGATTTTATTATTTTCCTCTGTCCCATTTATTACCTTCCACTCCCCTTCCATCTTTTTTAGATGAACCACATTTCTCCTCTATTCTTGACCTTATTCATCATTACGTACCATTTCATCTCCTCCTTCTTTATTTATAACTGTGTGGGAAGCTAGGTTAAAATCGGGCGTAATTTTATTTGGTTCACTAATATGTTTTTGGTATACTTTGTAACGAAGTTACTATATTTTTAGGGGAATGGTATGCAAGCCGGATTAACTTAACTTATTTTACGAGCTATTCACATCATTCTTTTTCGTAAAACATAATTTAAATATTCTAAACTCAGTTCAATAAAATATTCCGTCGCGA
>MU188265.1:0-10008 GCA_016904865.1 Pissodes strobi
TCGGGTGATTCTTTGCACCCTCTGCCTGCCCTTCGTTTTGTCGTGCTGTGTTTAAATATAGTCATATTAAAAATACTTTATCCTTATTAAAATGAGAAAAAAACTTTCTTAACGTGGCTAGAAAGCGTCTCATATCACACGTGTTAAAGTAACTTCAACAGGAGTATATTTGACTAGATCGATACTGTCAATTTCACAATTTTAACATTTTGACCTGACAGATCTGGATGACGCGACGAGTTTATTTCAATACATGTATTGAAAGTAAAGTATTAAAGAGCAATTTTTGTGTCATTTTCATAGATGATTATAGGAAAAATACTGGGCATTGCTCGTTTTCAACTTCGAAGGACTTTAGCATCCGGCTACGCCTCTTCCTAAATACCCTCGTTTCAAAACTAATACTTTCAACACTTGTGATTATAGGGCACTTTCCAGCCAAGTTAACTGTGCTTTTTTATTTTAATAGGTGCTCGTAGGAAATAGTATTGTCACTAGTTATCCGTGAAGCCAGGCCTTGGATGGCGTGCAGGTTATATTGCTCAGATTATGGATCGATCTACGCTAGGTGAGAAGAGATAATAAAGAAGTCACTTCGGCAAAATAATAACAATGTCTATTGTTCAAATAAATAATGAGTTTACACTATATCCGATTACTAAAACATGCATGTTCTTTTGGTTAAGATATGGTTTGAATTGTTTATATTTCTTAGTCCCTGTATTGTAATAAAGTTCTTTAAGAGCTGTGTCGTGTTTTAATTTATGGTTAGGTTTAGTTATTTTATGAGATAATTATTTAAGGTTCTTCTGTTTATCTTAATTTCACTCAGCACTTTACGGCAATATAACTATTTAGCTTTAAAAATTACTTAACTTAGCATTTTGACAGATCTGTCGTAGATTCGACTTTAGTACTTTTTAGGCGGGTATCCCTCAAGAAGTACATTTTTGTGAACTCCACTTCCCGAAGATTATGATATGGTTAGAACCCCTACCCCGTCCCTGTAGACAGCAGTAGGTGAGAGCGGATTAAGTGAGAGACAAAAACCTCTCGGACTGATGACCCGCTTGACTATTTATATCATAAAATCTGCTAACCATTGTAACTTTAAGGTTCATAATTGCATGCGCTGCTCGCTCGCGTTGTTTATAATTTGTATTTACATAATATTTTTTTTCAGTTCACGTTCAAACTTAGGACAGGGTGAAAATTAATTAGTAATTTAAATGTTTTTAGTAGTTCACAGTATATTATATATGTATACTATTTTTATACGACTACCCATGAAAATGACACAAAGAACACTTATTAGATTCTTAAGAAAACGATTGATATCACCTGCGTGTTGAAATCAACTTTCTTCACTAGTGTTGAAATTATTGAGAAGTACTTATTACGTCATACATATCTGTCAAGTCAAAGTGTCAAATCAAATATGCTGTTAAACTGACACCATCTAGCATCTGCTCAAATAGAGTTGTGTTGAAAACAGTTTTAAACATGTGTGTTGAAAAATTTTTCAACGAGCAAGTGACATAAGGCTCAATTTAGCCAAATTGTCTGTCATTTTTTTGTCATTTCCATAAGTGGTAGTAATACCGAATAGGTCCTACATCTAAGAATTAGGTGGAGTAAAGGGTAATTATTTGGTTTAAAAAAACTAACATTAATGCATCATGATACCTATTTGGAGATTCCGAGTTTTCTTCCTTATACTACGCTGGTACCCTCATTTTTTAGTGAATCATGCTTAGGATACAATTTAGGCTATTTCTTAATAGATGGCAGCACTAGCTTATTTTGGCCATATTGTACGGCATTCCCTCTTTTTCTCTTCATGGTGTTCATGAAGTAACCACCAAAAGAACCACTTTGCTGTTTTGAAAATTTTACATAATAGAACAGTTTATAAGTAAATGCAAAAGCAAACGGTAGAAAAATGAGAAAAATCTAAATTATCAACCGTTCAAATAGTTGTGGTTGATGGCAACTTTCCCAACCAATAATGCGACATTTTCAGCAGAATAATATTTCCTGAAAGATAGAGGTACAACCCTGGAAATAAATCTATTACTTTGATGTTTTGAAAATTCTACATAATACAATATTTTATAAATAAAATAAAAACAAACGGCAGAAAAATGGTAAAGATCTAAAATACAAACCGTTCAAATAGTTGTGCTTGATTGGAACTTTTCCAAGGAATAATGCGACATTTTCAGCAAAATAATATTTTATGAAAGATAAAAGATATGAAAGATACCCAGAAAGATTTCCAGGTACACCCCTGGAAAGAAATCTAGCCCTTCCAAATTGCCTGACAGCATATATCAAGAACTATTGCCGTATCGCTAAAACCCCGGGAGCCAAAGTAGAAAATCGGCGTCATTTCCAATTCAAATTTGCTAAGTACTAGTTGAAATGAATATTTCCTTAGGGAGAGATGTGATTTCGTGTCTAAGTGCTGGTTAGGTTTCGCATCAGCGATTGGATGATTATCTTGCTTAGGTTAGTGCCGGTAATCGAAATACCCCGGCGCATTCCGCGAGCAGTTCCAATTGCCTTTATGTCAGAAACTATATTTAAGGTCGGTTTTATTCTTTTATTTTCGATATTGTGAGAATCATTTGTACTGTTTATATCAGAACCATAAAGCCAATTTTAAGAGATATCTAAACCTCTGGTCTAGACTAGTTGTAAAAAGATTGAAGGTTAGATGTTAGATATTAAATAACATTAGGTTTTTGTAATGAAACATTCAATGAAACTTAATATTTTTCAGTTTTACTCTAAATTATCGACATAATAATATACATGCAATTCCTGATGCCAAATTGTATTTTTTTCTAAAAGAAGCAAAGCGCGACGGATTATGGAAAAACAATTATTGCTTAACTTGAGCAGGCTCATCGTAAATTAGCATATTGTTTATTTTTCTAAAATTGGAATTATTGTAGCAGATAATACCTAGCGAATTCAAAATTACGGTCATCAAACTTTTTCTCAAAAAGTTTGCAATGTGCAAACCCGTTTAAAGCATTGAATCAGGCTATGATTTTGAACAACCTAGAGAGTGAGGCTTCACGGAATCTTTTTAAATATAGCTTCTTTGGAAGCCTGATTACTCCATTGGTCAATAGTTTTAATTTAGATATATCGATATTTATATATTACTTTACGTACTGGATGAGATTTTGCGTCTTCTTTTGTGCAATGTATACTCTCCTACAAACTCGATCCAATAGTTGTGCCCATATTTCAACCAAATTTGATACTAGTTTGCATTTTCGTCTTCTACTTGTCTTTTCAGTTGTGAAAAACCCGCAAGAATATTTCATTTATCGATGTATGTTGGATTGAGTTTGCAGGAGAATAGGTCGCAAGATCGCTCATTGTACAAAACATCTTCAGTCAGCGACAAAGCCGCGAGGCGGTCACACTCGACTAGTTGGATGTGTGCTAAACCTACATTCTTCGAAGCTATTTAGCAAGAAAAACGGCTCAACTAAGTTTGAGTCTTTCACTGTCAAGTCGCTATGGGACTTCTTTGTCCTACCGATAAGATCAGGAAATGATTGAAAGCGACCAAAGCCCAAATCAGGCCAAAGACTGAACCTTTGCATATAAGCTTTGTGTTTGACTGATAAGCCTTAATAGTTGTGCCCATATTTCAAACAAGTTTGATACTGGTTTGCTTTTTCGTCTTCTGCTTGTCTTTTCAGCTGTGGGAAAGCCGCAAGAATATTTCATTTATGGTTGGTATAGTGTACCAACCAACCCCGGAGCTAGTTTTGTTTTTTCTTCATTGTGCTTCTAGCTAGAATCTCTTTTAGATTACCTTTAATATGCGGTAGTTTGAAAGACAGTTGGAAAGAGGTAAAACTCCTTCAGATATTATGCTAAGAGCTGCCAGAGCCGTAAAATTGCAAGGACAATCATTAAGATCAGTGGCAAGTTACTATAGCATTTACGAAGATATTGAAGCAAAAGTTTATGCTAGAAGAACTTCAAGCGGAAACAGGAATGCCTACAACTATTGTTGGCTACATTAAAAATAGACAAGTAAGGTAAAACCGAGGGTAAAACATATTATACTTAATAAACTGATTGGTAAAAAAACGTTTTGTTGCAGGTTTCTACAAAGCCTCATGAATCCAACCTCGCAGAATACATAAAAAAAGCTGCAAATATTTACTACGGTCTCCGATATCTGCAAAAAAATTAGATGGCAGGCCCCGACTGGTTTAAATCGTTTTTATCGGGAAATTCTGAGCTGTCTATAAGAACACGTAAAGCCACCAGCCTTTCTAGGGTTACTAGCTTCAATAAAACCAATGTAGCAAGATTTTTCTGCAATCTAGAAAAAGTTCTTAAAAGGTATACATTCAGCCCTGGAGACATATGGAACATGGACGAGACAGGTATAAAGACAGTTCAGAGGCCTGACCGAGTTGTGGCTAGACATGGTGTGAAACAAGTTGGAAGAGTTATCTCGGCAGAACGTGGTACCCTTGCAACTTTGGCGTGCGCGGTTTCAGCGACTGGAAATACTGTGCCACCTTTTTTATAGTCCCGCGTGTTCGATTTAAGCCCCAGTTTCTCCAATGCAGTGCCAATTCCTCGGGTTGGATGAAAGAGGTGAATTTATAGAATATATTCGGCATTTCATGAAATACACCAAAACGTCTAAAGAAATTCCTCTAGTTTTCTTACTAGATAATCACGATTTCCATTCATCTCCTGATGCACTTAACATCTGCAAAGATCACGGAATAATAGTATTATCATTTCCTCCCACTGCAGCCATAAGCTGAAACCCCTGAACCACAGCGTGTATGGATCTTTAAAAAAGTATGTTAATACTGCATGTGATTCCTGGATGAAGTCACCCTGCTGCAACTATGACTATTTATGATATACCCAGTATTGTTCGTACGACACTACCCTTAGCAGCAACCCCAAACAACACCACAGCTGGGTTTAGGGTTTCTAGCATTTATCCTTTTGGTAGAGTTATTTTCCCGGACAGTTCATGGCTGCCTATGATACTGAAAGACCAGGTCCTGAACAAGGTTTGGAAGATATTGTGGAAAATCGAAATCCCGTTAAAGAAAATCAACCTGAACCTGTCCAAACAACTCCCATCAATTACAGTTTGAGTACTGTCAAAAATCCCTTGCCAGAGCAAGAACCTGCCACCAATGTAGATATGCAACATCATGGACCTAGCAGAATCACAGGAAGTATAAACCTACCAAAAACTTTTCAAATGTTTCCTCATCTAACAAGCCTGAGTGTCCTCAGCCAACTGAAAAGCCTTGAGCAAATAATACTGTTAATCTTGGAGCAGGATGTAGTTTTACAGATCTCGAAATTTGGAAGCCGTTTCCAAAAGCAGCGAAAAGAAAACTACAACAAAAAGGTCGTAAAAAAAGAAAATCCGAAATCTTGCGACACGCCTGTTAAAGACGCATCGAAAGAAGAGAAAAGGGTAAAAGAAAATGAAACGAATTCGATAAAGAAGCAGGTTTTTGGCAAAGAGAAAAAGGACTCGAAGAAACAAGCAAATAGGAAAAATACGAAACCAGTTAAAGATGATTCCAGCAGTGACAAAGAAACTTTTTGCTTAATTTGCGTTGAATCATGGTCAAATAGTTTGCCAAAAGAGAAATGGATCCATTGTACTTAATGCAAAATATGGGCGCATGAAAAAAAAAGCAGACGTAAGCTTGTGGTATGTATGTCATAATTGCGATTCGGATAAGTCTGACTAATCACCTACTTATCGAACTCCTCAGTTCTCACGATTTTTGTGCTATAAACTTCTATTCAGTTTGTTTCATACCTAAGACAATAATAGTAGTTTTCCTAATCAGTGCGCAAAGTTATGTTTCCCGCATGCGAAAGCAGGTAGACGAACGACGCGAAGCGGAGTTCGGATAAGCTTTAGGCACGGGAAAACTACTCTGCGCACGTGTTAGGAACAATATTTTTCTACGAGTGAAATAACTATACATTTTTTTAAAATTTTTATTGCCATCAAAAACAACAACTTATAACTACCTATTTATTATTATTAACAACATGTCTTCCTTTTGCAACGCGACAATACTGACAAACCAGGAAATGACATCTAGTACGACACTTTTACCTTCATGATCTGCAATAAATTTAAAAAATGCGACCAACTGCGAATTTAATATTAATGTTGTTAATAATAATAAATAGGTAGTTATAAGTTGAAGATTTTGATGCCAATAAAAATTAAGAAAAAAAATGTATATTTCACTCGTAGAAAAACATTGTTCCTAACACGTGCGCAAAGTAGTTTTCCCCCACTTAAAGCTTATCCGAACTTTTATCTAGTGTGATTTTATAAGTGTCATTTTTTTCCATATGCAAGTGCTACCTTGCATATGCAAAAGTGTGCGCAAAATAGCTTCTTTGCGGTCACTCGTAGAAAAAATCATTAATAAGTTACCTTAGTTTTTGCTCTTACTAACCAACCCCTAGGTAGGTACCCATTTTTCCCGGATAAGGGATTGCTTGGTACACTTGCCTTGGAGAAAAATAAAGATTCTGAATATAAGTTATGTCCAGACATAGCCTAATTTGAGAATTAGGTAAACAAAACATCAATAATCAAAACTCAAGGTATTTTTGCTCCGTTTATCAATCAAATAATTGGAAAAACTTCAATATGGAAAATGTACCAACCAACCCCGGTCTCCCCTATACTGGTCCAAAATACACTACTCGTATACATATACCTCAAAATAATGCAGGTTTATATTCTATCCCATAACATAATTCACTAATATAACCCTTAACGTAACTACAAATACTGCCGCTACGTATTTATCGTTTCATAGTTCAGGACCTGGTCTATCAGTTAATTTTGAATTTAAACAGGTTTGGTGGACTTTTGAGCAACTTTTACTTGAATGACAACAAAACCAAGCCCAGAAGAAGTGAGTCAAATTTCGCCCATTTTTTTCTTCACTAGTTCGTTCGTTTCAGAAATGCTTTAATATAAATGAAGAACATTAATTCGGTCTTGCCTTGGTTCACATTTTGCCACTCCCCCTGACACCACCTCTCTACCCGGTGTAGTGCCTGCTGCATGAGTCTCCTTGTCAACTAAGCATCTTAGGATCATACCTTACTTTAGGTTGACCTGGAAGGAACAGGTTAGGTTAGCCGAATTAAGAATGCGAATAAAAGAACCTTTGGAAACACGTGGAGCCTACAGCCAAAGATCCTCCATACGGATGTAGTTCGCTCCATTATCACCTACGGAGCCATCGTATGGTGGTACGCAGAGTTCAGAGACTGGTTTGCATAGTAATCACACCATGGCAGGGCTCTCGAGAAACATGCTGGTTTGCCGCCCTTGCACCTATTCCTAGACTGTGGGGCCTTGAGGTCTGTTATAGACTGAAAGGTCTCGGTTAACCTAATGGACAACAATAGGCCGCCAGCCGAGGGGACACATCAAAGTCTGGAATGTCCGGAACTCTCAATGAGCGCGGACAACATACTGTCCACACACCCGAAAGGGATGCGTGGCTGGAGGCGGATCGCAGCGCACGTCCAGTTAATGAGATCGTGATCGTGTGACACATAGACGGCTCCAGAACGCATGATGGTACTGGGGCGGGTGTGTACGGAGAAACCACAGAGTCGAAGCTTGTTTTCACTCCTTGGACTCATCTAACCATTTTCTAGGCCGAGATGTATGCGTTCCCCAAATGCCGGTATGAGAACCTCCTAAGAGTCTTCAGAGGGAAGGACATTTACATCTGCTCGGACAGCAGGGCTGTTCTGTCATCTCTTGAGTCTGATAGGATCAATTCTGCACTAGTGATTGAGTATAGAGACGACTTGGGAGTTCTGGCCGAGCAGCCTTGTCTGAAGTCTGGGACACTCAAATGTCTCGGGGAAGGAGGCTGATGGTCTGGCACGACACAGTTCCGCAATACATCCAATGAACCTGTAATAGGCGTGTTCTCTAGTATGGCTGCCGCTATCTTAAAGAACACAAATAATGTGCGGACCAAGTATCTTTGGCTGTCTCGTCTAGGAATAAGGCAGGCTGGGCTACTCTTGGATGACCCAGCGCCCTCTATGGTGAAGGTGTTTTTGACTCTAAAGAGAGGGGCCCTGACGCTTGTGACAAGACTCCTCACAGAGTATTACCGCTTGAATGTGCATTTGTACCTGCTACGGATCGTGGAAGATCCAGATGCAGGAATCGTCCACTCAAGTACTTGCCAACTGATTAGCGTTGACTAGGATAAGAACGGTGCACTTTGGAAGCTGCGTGCTGAACTCTGAGAACATAAGAAAGATCAAGCCGAGGAAGCTGTGCTTTTGCAAGAAAGGCCGAGCTTCCGGGTTAAATTGGCTCAATTGACTTAATCTGGTAGCCTACGTGCAAAAAAAGCTTCCCCGCGTTTTCAAATTCATACATTCACAGCTATTGAAGAAAATATGATCAGGTTCAAAGGGCGTTATTCACTCAAGCAATACACGCCAAAGAAATCAATTAAGAGATGTTTTGAGGTTTGGGTTTCAGTTGATGAGCCGGGATATGGGAAGTTTTCCTAAAAACAGAAACAAAATTGAACCCGGAGAAGATTTTTTATATTTTCTGACTTATTTAAAGGTATAATGTGCTTTTAATTTTTAATACAAAATAAATTCTGTGCTTGTAGGGTTTCCGTGCCGAAACGGTTTTAAACCAGATGTAATATTTGGAGCCATCTGTAAGGCTTTGGCGTTATGAATTGTTTCGATAGCAGCTGCACTGGCAAACATAACACCGGCACAGGTGCATTGTAAATGTACATGCAAATAAAGGTATTTTGACAAAGTTCTTGGATATAGACAGAATTATTTCTAAGATCTCTATTTTTGCGGCTGATATCAATGCAATTCGTAACGTGAAAAATGGTACCATATAATAATATGTAAACATTTCAAACCCATGACCATTGCGCAGCTTTCATGAATTAAGAAATATTTACTCTAAATATTTTACCAATGTAAAATATCGATTCAAAAGCTTTTTCTATTTTTAATCTATTTTCAAAAGTCCGTTAAACAGTTGAGGAAAAATTGTACTTGTTAAAAAAGTTAAAATATCTCTTTTGAAGCTTAGTTCCGGTATAGACTATACCATATAGTTGTCCGCTTATCTCGCAACGTAAATATGTTGGAAATATTGCTAAATAAAAAAAAATTAGATAGAATTTTAGTAAAATTTAGTAGAGCTTCCAAATGGCATTAATGGATTTGCGCAAGACGCAATCATACTAAAAACAACTCTCATCTTTTTTCGGATAATTTTCCGGTTCTGTTCAGCTCGACATGCCATTTTTCTGGGCCAAAATTTTGGAGCACAAGCTGAGCAAAATAAAGGTGACAATACTATTGAAAAGGTTGGTAATATTAATAGCTTTTATTTATATGCTATTTTCAAGACATATCTTATATGTTTATTAAACTGCGTTAGTCGCCATAAAAATGAAATATAGACGACAAAGCGGTTGTATATACCAGCTCTATTGCAAGATGTGATCGCCATGCTTATCAAATTTGAAATTTAAATGCAGAATGACGGCTTAAGACACGGAACGAAATTCCTTGATCTTTGTTTTCGTGTCAATAATGAGGGGGTCGTCGTAGCTCGCGGGCCCCCAGAGACACAGGAAGCGTCTTTGGTGGAGACGACCGCGGTCAATGCCTGTCTTTGTTCGTGAGAAAGAGCATGGGCATGGTGTAAGTCGATGCATTGTTATCCCGAGAAAAATCCCACTCTCACCTAGGTATGACCTCATCACTTTCGGCGGTCAGTGGTGTACAGCATTTACCCATAACATGGTTATATCCAAAGAAAAAACAATTACTAAATATACCCAAATCAAATGTTACGTATTATATTATATTATAATACAATAATAATAATAATAATAATAATAATAATAATAATAATAATAATAA
>MU188265.1:14932-38012 GCA_016904865.1 Pissodes strobi
AAAGCTAGCACCACACCCCCCAGTGAATTACAGAGCATTTTTACCGGGGGGGGGGGAGGGGGGGACTGACGTAACGCAAGCCCCCCTCCGTTTTTATATTTCCCTTTAAACTTTAGCACTGGCTACTATAAACCTAGCACTATCTAGTATCCAACTTAAAAAGCTAGCACCACACCACTTCTCAAGTTTTAGTAGAGTTTTATCGGAACTGATGTGGTGCTAGATTTGTAAGTTGGATTTTAGATAGTGCTAGGTTTATAGTAGACAATGCCAAAGTTTAAAGGGAAATATAAAAACTCGAGAAGTGGGGTGGTGCCAGCTTTGTAAGTTGGGTTAGTTAGCTAGCACTACCTAGCGGTAGTGCTAGGTGTAACGAACTTGGTGCTAAAATTTGAAATCAATACCATAACGGGGAGGTAAGCGTTACATTAGCCCACAAATTCAAAATGATACTTCCTCAAATTACAATGACAAATATAATCGATATATTTGCACGAAAAAAGAGCAGATGTGATTTTGTTTTATTTTTTTTTTAATATAATGCAAAGTTGAGGGATATTATTTGCTTTAATTTTCTCTTGTATTTAGTGATTTTGTTTATTTTAGTGGTAAATCTTACTTTGATTATTTTCAGTAAGAGCCTGTAAAATTTAATGATGATTAAATCCACAAAGTAAGAAAATTAAATTGTTTTGATCACTATCAAAATCGTATTATATTTATATAAAACATTTTTAAAATAATTATATTATTCTTATCGTTTTAATATTTGAATGTGAATATTTACAAATTTATATAAATTACTTGATATGGCGCCTGGAACTTTTTGAGTTTAAGACATTTAAAGTGTATAATACCTAATAAAGATTTGTTAACTAAATTCCTATATTAACCAAAAGAAAAAAATCTTAGAATCAGAACTGATGAAAAATACTTATCAAGTGTCTCACTATGGCAGTTTATTGATTATTGTCGGACCCATCATGATGTGACGTTCATTTTCTATTGTTGTAAGTAAACGATATGAACCACACGTAAGTCAGCAAAGTTATAGGCACATTGTTGCGTGCTATCATCTATCTCACGCAGCATGAACCTACGTTATTGCATTTATTTAGATGTAAATAGATGTATTGAGATGTCACGCTTTGCAGAGCACAACATGATTTCACGTCACTCAAGAAGTTAAACTCCCGCGTGGTTCTAAGCGGAAAAAATGTTAATTAGAAATGTTAAAGCACATAGTTGGATTAGTGGATGCTTAAGAGCAAAATTTTTTAAAAATCAAGGCTTTTATTATCATTGAATTCTTCAGCAAAACCACTATGATAACATAGTGCTAGAGTTAGTCCGGTTGCCAAGATGTTTTCGGTAAAATTAAAAATCTCCATCCAATATTAATCAATCTTAGCTTGAAATCTTTCTAGGTTGATTGAGAGTGCACTTCCAAACCTATCGTAATATTAAATTGTTTCAATTTATTATGGATAATAATTAGTTTTTGAGCAGTGATTTCTCATATATAACTTCCCAAAATGGTTTCATGTTGTCATCGTTCAATTATATCAAGCAAACCCAATTTATAAATCAATTTTTATTTTTAATTCAATATTGTGTAACGATATAATTTGTTACACAACTGCAAGTTTTAATTAACATATTCTTAAATATATTTCAATCAAATTAAGATAGCGTAGGAATGGCGTTAAAACATGTATTACTTATGAGCAGTATTCGCATACCACCTATTGACCGTGGCATGACGCAAAATATTCATGTGGGCAAAAATTACAAAAAGAGATGTATATACATGCTGTGCAGCTAGTAACGTCACAGACTTTAAATGTCACATGGTAACCGATTTTAAAAATATCTCGCACATGTTTAGGTGTAAGCCAAATAGGGGTCTTAAACAACTTTGACTAAAAGAGGAGGGTACATTTGGAGTGGTAAAATAAAAGCTATAATGTACTGTGCTTCTCAAAGCATTTTATGAAACATGATGAAGTCGCATCACTCAACATACGTGGTTATACTCCAGCATCTTGGTATGCTAGAAAAGAACATCTGATGGAGGTGTGGCTATCCTGGTCAAAGATGGTACTCACTATATTGATTGACAGGACCTTGTACTGAGGACTGAGGACATTAAAAATGTCATGTGAGCAGCTATAGAGGTGAAAGAAGCAAATTTTATTGTTCTGGCTATATGTCGCCCCCCTGGTGGTAGTTATAGTGTATTTCTGGATAAAAGGAATGAAATGTTGGAATTTTTAAAGACAAATTTCAGTCATGTAACTATAACAGGTGATTTTAATGTAAATTTTAATGTAAATACGTAATGTAGATATGGCTACACAGAGCATATATTTTTAAATACCGACAAATGTATGCCTTGACAATATTTTTGTAAATTTTAATAATATTTTGGATTTTAATACTAACATTTTGCAGGCTGTCTCGGATCATTTAGCAATAGAAATTAGGATTGAAAACGTAAAAAAGAAACACACTCTGGTGTGTGACTATCATCGGCCAATTACTGTTCTAGGTACAAATAATTTATACAATTTATTAAGTGATACTGACTGGTCTTTTGTGAAATCTAACCTAAGTGCAGATGGAAAATGTGATAAGTTTATGCAAATATTCTGTGATAATTCTAATTTGTGTTTTCCAGTCAAAACATATTTTAAAAGAAGTGATAAAAATGTAAGGTGGTATGATCAAAGGTTAGGTAAAATGAGAGAACGCCTTAGGTTACTAAATGATCTATATAATATCACTAAATTACCTGAAATTGCTGATATGAGAAACAAGAAATAAAAAAAATGTGACTAACTCGAATTTTATAAATTGTGCAGATAATAAAGTTAGAGCTGCATGAGATATGATAGTAGAAAAACATGCAAACAAAATAGAAGCTGAAAACTTTAATTAACTTTTTGCTGGAGTTGCAGAAAAAAATCTGAAAAACTTACCGCAATCAGGTACCCGGCCTCAGGGTTATGTACCTTCAGAGGGTGGGTTTTCGTTCAGCAGGGGGTGTCATTTATTGAGGTTAGGGATACTATAGATAATCTAAAGTCAAAGGCTAGCAGAGATATATTTGGATGGAATGTTATTTTACTGAGAAAACTGTACCATTGACAAAATTAATAAACAGCTGTATAAATGAGGAAGTTTATCCTGCACTAGCTAAAAAGTCCAAAGTAATCCCGGTTTATAAAAAGGTAGACACTGGAGATATAAATAACTATCGCCCAATAACTTTAGTGACTGTTTTGTCAAAACACTTGCTAAAGCAGCAGCTATGCAAATATTTTGAGAGTAACAGTATATTAACATCAGTTTAGTATGGGTTCCGTAAATTGAAATCAACAACTTCTGCTATCTTATCAATGTTGGAGTATATTGTCGATGGCTTTGAGGAGGGTCAATATATGGACGCTATTCTGTGTAACCTATTGAAGGCCTTTGGTTGCGTAAGCCATCAGATCCTCCTGCTGAAGTTGAGTCATTATGGGCTTGACGAGCAAGCCATCACACTTGTTTGTAGTTACTTGACAGACCGGACTCAGCATACCTTCTCCGAGGGTAGGCTGTCTGCCGCTCTGAATTTGGAACATGGAGTACCTCAGGGATCCATTTTGGGCCGCTTTTATTTCTGATATATATAAATGATATATCAACCAGTCTAGCATCGGAAGATAATTAATAATTAATAGTGCCGATGATACATCGGCACTATTAAAAAGTAACAATTTAAATGTACTTATTGAACAGATGAGGGAAACTGTGTTGGGTATCGAGAGATGGATCAATATAAATAAGTTAACTCTGAACACGGATAAAACTGAAAACATTGTATTTGCTCTTAGGGAACAAAATGAGGATATACTTTTGAGTGAGGGCTTCCGGACCGACTCTGTTAGGCTCTTAGTGGTGCATCTTGATCAGACTTTGGTTTTTAATACACATGCGGATAGCTTGGCAAGGAAGCTGTCTACAGCTGTCTATGGCCTGAGAGACCTAAAATCTCTGGTTCAACAAAATGGCTTTCACACTTGCTATAGTCAGATTCGGTCTTATCGTGCGGGTCCAAAGATCACATTTTTCATTAAATGTCATTCCTTTGACAGATTTTACACGCAAAATCTGCCACGAATGAGGTTTTTACTGAAAATTGTGACCTTTGAACCCGCACGATAAGATCGCTTTTGACTATATCTGCTTATGTCTTGGCACGTATGCTTCATGTAAAAAGAAACATTAACAATTACAGTTTATTTATGAAACACCATTATCATAATACAAGAAATAAAAATAATATTAACTTAATTTTTTTAAGATTGAATAGGTCGTGCATCAGCACCAACAACTATAGTCCAAAAATTTTTAATAAACTCCCTGGTGTTGTTAGCAATTTTATAGCATACAAGAGTTTTTAACTACAAATGTTAATATCTTAAATAGGACACTGATGGGTTTGGTTTAAATGGCTACAATGAGGACAGTTTCCTACCAATGTAATATGTTGTGATGCCCTCAGATTTAGAGTTAGTCTTAGGTTTATTTATGATTTAATGTCAACTTTATTAAATATGTAATCTACTGTGTTCTAAATTTTATACAATAACTTTTCTTTTGTGACGATTGTAAAAACTTTAATTTTATGAACATGAATAAAGTCACTAATTCAGTATAATAATAGCCATAGTCCGTATTTTTTACATCATAGCATATTATAATTGTTAAACTACTTATTATAATAATTATTATGTTTCTTTCTGTGATGGGTATGGCTCCCAAATGATTTTTGTTGGTATTGTGTAAAAGACATGTATTTAACTATTAAAAATAATTTAAGTATGTATTTTATTGAAGTCAAAAAGTAACAAAAGTAGTTTATATTGAATTAATACATTTTCCATTGTCAGAGCATACTCCCTACGCGCGACGCCATCTTAGATTGATATCAGACCTTCTTGTTTAGAAGGTGTTGAGTGGAGAGGTGAACACTTTCAAATTCATAAAAATTTAGGCGCATTGTTCTCCAATATTTAAAGACGAAATGTTTGCCAGTGAGTCGCTAATTTTGAGTTAGTTTCAATTTGTTTTTGTTGGATCTTCCGGGAGAATCTAAGATATTAACGGGAATACTAATATAGTGATATAGAACTCCTTTAATATCCGATATTATTACGGAATCGTTTCGTCTTCAAATATTTGAACTCTTAATGCTTTGCCCTCCATTTGCTCTTAGGGTGCAACCGATACAAAGGCTAACCGAAAATAACCCAAAACTCACCCCTCGCTGACAAACGGTTATGGAAAATAATTAATATGTTTCTTTGACTCGAAACCAGAAAATATGCAACGTTTGGCAACCTTGCCCAAGACTGAAGCCGGCCGATAAAAAGTCATTATATTGACATATTTCCTGGTCAAATAGTACTGTAATGTGCTACGGAAATTTGGATGAATTGTCGAAATATGCAGTCTTTTTTTCAGTACAAATATGCTATCGTGGAAAACGTATTTCTGGGATTTTATGTTAGTTACTAGAATAAGCCATAATTATTGTCCTCGATAATCGGCGAAAACTGTGTCTTGTATAGGGTAGGTGGTGTAAAATTCGCATACTAAGTAAATCATCAGTACACCGCCAATGCTGTTACCGTAAAGGCAGGTGCTTTGTGTCACGACTTCTTCGATGATTAGTACGTTTCAAATTGTTATTAGTGTACCTTATTTTAGTAAGGTTTTATATTTCTACATTATTAGTTGTTCGGTTTTTAGACAGAACTTTTAACGAGATATATAGTCGAGTATATATATTTTTTGTCAGTAACGCTTGCTAGAAAGAAAATCTACACATCTATTTGATAAAGATCCCATCATGCGAACTTTTATTCCTTGTGTGCGAATTTTTGCCCTCTTATAATTTATCCTACTTTTTAGTTTTTTTGCATTTCTGTGCGTATTTCGGTCATTCTGTCTATAACCAATTCCAATATTTCAAGATGAATTAGTTCAATTTGACTGTGTACCGAAATTTAATAGATAAATTAAGTGTGAGGTCTAAATGATCCAGATTCAAAAAATATTTACTGTAGTACGTAAAACTGAAAAAGAAGTCCTTGTTTTCAGGACTTAAAAGAAAAAAGAAAACTTAAAGCAGTTATCTGAAGAAGTTCTAAGGCAGGTTAAGTATCTGTGAAACAGATGTAGTAATAAGATAAATTGCTCGAATAAAGCGACCTAAAGCTGGTAATAAGGATCAATTTAGAGCTATCTTTACTTAACAACGGGGGAGACAAATAATAGATCATTGTAAACCACTTACACTTTTATGGTCTTACACTAAAATAGCTCCATTTCTGACCTTCCAATTTGCCAACAGAAATAACATCACGCATCCATTTTCAAAACAAACGAAGTTAGCAAGGAGGGATTGGACAAGACCAATTCTCTTTCACCACGTACTCCAAGAAAAACCAGTGTAGCTAGGACGATATGATTCAATAAACAGGAATTGCCTCAATATTTTGAAAACTTGAAGGTAGTTCTTGATACGTATAAAATTCAATTAAACTGAATCTACAGAATGGAAGAAAAGATGTCCAGACTGTACTAAATAAGTTGCCAAAATATGTAGCTCCCACTGGTAAAAGAGGAGCCGCCTAAAACTCTACTGCTGAGCAGGAAAAAACTGAGATAGAAGCGTCCAATGAGACATTTTGCATCATCATTCTTCTATGCGCAAAAGACAAAATCTCCTATTAATAAAGAGGGCTTCAACTGCTTCTTCTCTGGGTGTAACACGATACTGCTAGATGAGTTCACTAAAATTCCGCAACAATACATATCCTTCAATGGATAGCCCTACCTTATTAATACTAAGTAACTATATTTTTCAATTCTCGTACATCTCTAGAAGCCATTATATAGGCAAAAATTAAGAATATTCATATGCTTAGTCTTATATCAGACACCGTTCCCAGAAACTGGACAGGAAACTTTTTAGACCACTTAAAGCTTACTACGATGACTGCATCTAATCCTGGACAAGTGATTTAAACAGGCCTGTGAAAAGCAGCTAATATCGAAAAGGCGGGATGACAGGATCTTATCCTTATCTTATCCGTATTAAAGCAAGAAATAGAACCAAAAAGGTGCAACTTTTGCTTGAAATGTTTCCGAATATTCAAAACCTGATTGTTCGGAACAAAACGCATTCCAGCAGCCCAGATGCTCTAAAAAAGTAGCAAATGACAAAAATCAAAACTAGAATCGAGAAAATCAAAAAATCAGTAGAAAAGAAGGAAGGAAAGGATAAAGAGAAAAAAAGCCACTGCAAGAAATTAATGTCAAGAAAAAAAATTACAAACTCAAGGAAACACGAAATAAATCCTCCTCTGACTAACTCGCAAAATTCACTACACAATAAGAGCAGCGGTGATTTTAAATTTTCAGAAACCGAATCTGGCTTAATCGTAGTGGGAACATAATAAACTCATTCCACCTTTACTTAATTCGGATCACTGCATGAGAGCTACCCAAACTAACACAATCCGTTTTTCGGAAAGCGATGAAGAATCTTTTGTTGTTGTTAGGAAACTTTCCAAACCATTGTAGAGTAGCTGTTTGTGCAAGATTCAATGACTTTGTTGCTTTTTATTTACTAAAAATTACTCTCATTTAAATGGGACAGAGATACTATTGGCGGATTTATGCCTCACTGGATTGGGCGAAGGTCCAATTTGTCTATAACTAGAACTAATCTCCTAAAATTTTTATTGGCACGTTTTTCGTTTAAATTTCGTACTTAAATGCAATTTTTAAATATATTTTAGCATAAGGACAATTTTAACTTTTATCCCTATCTACCACAAACCAATTCTGGGTTTGGAAGATCCAAACATGCAACGATATCAGTTGGTATTATTCCAGATACGTCAGCTCCTACACAACAAACAGTTCACATCCCTTTTTAAAATAGACAAAAAATCATCTGTGGGCTTACCCTTCCAAATTAAGAAAGCAAGAATATTAATTACAATAATTGAATTAAATTATATTTTAAAATAGAACTGCTTATGTAAAATGTCTGACACCAAGGATTGAAATGTTAAACTTCTAGTGAAATATGCAACAAAATATGAGCTGTTGCATTTAAAACTGCATTTTTTCCAGACACCCCATATACTTCAATACAATTTTAAATTGTGGTCATCTTCTATCTATAAATTTCCATATTGACTTTTTTACCATATGGCGCTCAGACACCGAAACGGGACCGATGACTCACCAAATGTATCTACCTCGGTCGGTATCTACCTTACAAGACAACTGTTTATTGGTTCTCTAAACATTAAGACAATTCTATTTACTGATATCGATATACTTGGTTTGTCTCTACTTTTTTTTTATTAAAGTAATTTCAACACGAGGAACCATTGATATTCCTATTGAACACTTTCTTGATACTAGTTATACCGCCCACCAGGCGTTGCTGCTTGTATTATTATATTTATTATTAGCCTTATTTTCAATATTATTGGAGATATATAGGCCAACCCGAAAATACAATGCCACCGGAGAATTACGCTAGGGTTTTCAATGCGAATGTATAAAAAATGTTTTGTTTATTTTACGTACTTTCATATGAGGGAAAATGGCACTCAATTTACTTCAAAGCAATCAAAAATTTACAGACTCGGAAGGGGCCCCTAGAGTTCAGAATACAAGAACATCAAATGCATCCTCAACGAGAAAACAGAAAAATCAAGCGTGTTTGGACGAAACATCTTAGAATAAGATTGTCTGAAGTGAAAATGTTACACCGAGAATTTCATTGGAAGAAAAAATCGTGGTAGCATCTTTTATCACACAGAACGATGGAGTTTTCAGTAGAGCTTAGTAATGATGTTCCGGCTCTATGGTGGACGATGCCATCTCGGTTGAATACCATCACCTTGCCAAATAATTAATGGGAGCACTGGGCATACGACTATAGTATAAACAGGAACAAGATTAGTAGTAACTTTCAGTTAAACTTAGTCTCGGGGAAGGTTAAAGGCTCCAACTTCGCAAGGATGTCTTCAGATCACCGAATGGATAATGATCTGAATGGTGTTCCATAATTATAATTGGAGATTTAAACTATAATTCAACAGAACATAGACACAAGTACAAACTAAGCAAATAAACTGAGACTCTGAGGCGCTGCTGGTGGTAGGAACTAACCTTCATACATACATTCCATCTCCGAGAGGAAGACCACACTAGAAGAAGGTTCATCGGGCTATAACCCGACAAAACTCTCTCTAATAATATTCCGCAAGACTACGAAGATAATAGCACTATCAGGACAGATAATAGACTCCAAGACATCCCCATGGGGAAACTTTTCCAAAAATCAAGAGTTTGTAACAGCAAATAGAAGGCTCAAGCGGATCTACTGGATACACCAAACAGGTGACGACTCTACTTAACAGATATAGTAACGTCCCCCAGAAACTGTTTTAAAAACTATGATACGGTAGATGGCATAGCGGATCACTCAGCATGAAACATATAAAAAAAGCTGAGACAGGCAAAAGTTATCATACCGTCTTTGCATACCGCAAATGGTATACAGTAACCATGTCAAGACAGAAAGCTAGATGACCTATCTGACAAGGAGGAGAAGTACCTGGAAGATGTTGAAAAGGTAGCAAGGGTCACGGATCCAATAATTCCTGGCGAGGTATAAAAAATATCAAGAAGCTTAAAATCCGTCAAACTAGCAAGAATAGCATCGCTAAAATGTTTACCTGGGAAGCCCTTACGACTATATGCAACAACATATTTTCAACATTGTGAAGTCATGCTCAGGTAATAGGGTTAAATCAGACAAATGAAGACCCCAAGTTCCCTTATAATTATAGGTCTATCAGCTTCCGAAGAGTTGAGGACCTTGATGCCAAAAGTCGCCATTTTGCCAAAATCAGGTTATATATGCTGTTTGAATATACAACTAATTGACTTTCGTTTGGTATAAAAACGAGACGAGTCGAGCCACCAATAACGGAGTTATAACTGCTTTTGACTCATCCCCAATATCTCCATCTTGATGCAAGAAGGGGATAAGTCAAAAAGACTTATTCCGTTCTTGCGCCATGTTAAGTCGATATATTGTTTTGCCTCTTCTGGAAAATGTGTATTTAGTGACTTATCCCCTTTTTTGCATCAAGGTCCTCAATTCGCTCTAAGAGACGAATAAACTGGGTGTGATGTCCATGGAGCAAGCGCTCAATTAAATTCCAAACTTTAAGGTTTGCTGAAACCGTCATACGTGGATTCCAGGTAAAACCTTGCCATCATCTGACATGGTAACAGGATATGGTACGATGAACTCTATCATAATTGCAAGTTGCGCTAATAAGACCTGTAGGCTAGTTAAACACTACTTGACAGACCGAACTTAACAGTGTTAAGATAAGAAACCAGACCTTCGAGCTTAAGAGACTAGAAACAAGAGCACCACAAGGATGTTTTAACCCATTAGTGCCTACAGCGTTACATTCATGTAACGCTGGCGCCATCTAATGACCTGTTTGCTGTTTTGGCATCCAAACCAAAGCACAAATTGCCTCCAGATAACCTGTCAGTTCGTGTCAGAGAGCATTGAAGATCAGACTAGTTTAGTTGTGCGATAGTACTTTAGTGTTTTTTTTTTAAATTTCGCCTCCTAAAAATTAATAAAATGACAAAACCAAAGAAATATAGACTTCGTCGATAAAAAGTAGGTACCTTTATCATATTTTGTGAAATAAAGTTCATGTAAGTATGAAAATAGTATGAATATATGTTAAGACATAATCATTGTATATACTGGGCTTGCTACTTTTATTTATAGAAGAGTATTTAGGTTGGGAATTTGAGTGTTACATAATGTGACGATAGGCTGTAATGTAAGCTTTTTATTGCGTTTTTTTTTTTAATTTCGTTATAAATGTTTTATTTCCCTTGCAGAGCTTTATTTCAGATTATAGCTATACAGGGTGGTGCAAAAATGATATTAAAAAATGTTTTGTCATTTCAGAGGCCTTGCTGCCATCCTTACTGTTCAAGAAGCAACTGGCATAGCTTTTGGCGAAGTTGATGAAATATATTACTGTATAGGAGCCGTTTATATACCAGATCCAGCTGATGAGAATTCCGAAGAAGACCACGGAAACATTGATAATTTGAGCAGGCCTCAATCACTGGCTGATGCAGAAGAATGAACTTCTAGAGAAATTACACTGGAAGAGGATATTTCCATGGAGGAGACACAATCGCAATAATCTGATTAAGAGTTGTTCGAAGATGGCGTTTCTCCGATCAACGATGTAAATATATCACCAGCTCACACATTATATGCAAAAACTTCTGACCCCCTGGATTTCAGGAGATTTGACTCATACCAAAAAACCATTTCTGAAGATGTATTACTCATCGTTTCAAAACAAATCACTTGTTGACTTCTTTGAGACGTTCTTACATGAAGAAATAATATTATTATATCTGGTAGAAGAAACAAATAAGTATGCTCTCTTCAAAAACCAACCAGATCCAGGAGTGTCGCCAGTGGAAATGAAATGTGTTATTGTCATATTGATTCTTAGAAATTACAATAATCTACCCAGTAAGCGGATGTATTGAGATCAAAGTCTTGACACGAAAAACGAACTGGTATATAATTCGGTGAGACGCAACTGAATCAAGCAAAATTTGAGGTCTCTGCACTTAGCTACCAATGAAAACATGGATCAAGGTGATAAGCTCTGGAAAATAAGACCGTTCGCAAAAAAAAATGAAAGACGTGCAAGAAGTGCAGAAAATATTTTGTTCCTGAATTAGACTTGGCTTTCGATGAATGTATGGTCAAGTATTATGGTAATAACAGTTGTAAGCAGTTTCTGATAGCCAAACCCATACGATTTGGATATGGTCTGGTGCCTAAATACCATAATGGTCTGCTTGATAGATTTCGAAAAATATCAAGGAAAATCTGTAACTTCTGACGTTGACATTGAAATAAATTTCGGAAACCATTCGTCAAAATGATAGAAGAACTACCCAATAACCTGAACTCCTTCCCATGCTTCTTTTGCTTCGACAATTTATTTACGGCTTTTAGTTATTTACGTCTGAAAGGATATTGAGGTACGGGGACTATTAGGGAAAACGGTTTACCTAGGAGCTCTCCGTTATCTTATAGAATACTCCTTGGAAGAAAGGAAAGAGGTTATTCCAAACACACTATTAGTAAGACGGATAAAGTTCTAGTAGCTAAGTGGATTTGCATTGCTACCAATCAATATGGCATTAATTCGGTTACAAATATCAGACATTACTCGCAAAAGGAGACAAATCACATACAAGTTAGCCTACCAGCTTTGCTTGCCGAGTTAAAAAAAAATGGGCGGTACGGATCGAATGGACTAAAATGTTGGAGAATACAGGATCCAAATAAGGAATAGGAAAGGGTATTGGGCGTTGTTTACATGGCTACTTGATATTTTAATCAATACTGCATGGTGTTTATATCGAAAATCCAACAATTCTCAATTCAGCCAAATAGGTTTCAGACGGGTCATTGTGCAAGTGTATTTAAAAAAATATGGGTCAACTCCCAAACGCATTGGCAGAACTCCATCGCCATTTTCTAATGCAAAAAGAGTGATTGATGAAACTAGATATAGCAGGATGGAGTTGAAAAAATTCCAAACGACAAGAGAAGGCTTTGTGCAGGAAGATCTTGTAAGAGTTCAACACGCTCCCAATGCCGAAAATGTGATGTAGGTATATGCATTAATTGATTTGTTTCCTACTACAGACAAAATATTTAAACAAAATGTTAAATACCTGGTTGTTATTTTTTTTGGATGATTTTCAACAAAACACTTTATTTTTGAATATACTTATCTTTCTAGCGTTACATATGTGTAACACCTTATCCTGAAGGCTCTAACAATCTACTTGGAAAAATTCATGTTTTTTATAAATTCTAACAATATTTTTTTTAAATATCGGAAAAAATTAATGTAGGCCCTAATGGGTTAAGACCCATCCTATACACGGTATACACGTACGACAAAAAGAAAATAAACTAAACAATGTGAGTCCTATAAGCAGATGATACAGCCATCCGAAATGCCCATAGAAATTTGAAGAAGACTGCCAGACGAGGTTGACCAGATAGTAAACTGATGTTGCACGACTTTGTGCTAATTTATGCATAAATAGTGAACAAATAAATATGGTGAATTCAAAATGGAATGTATAAACTTCTGTTTGAAATCATGAATGTTCGTCGTAAATACTTTGTCCTATGTGTTCCCGCAGCTTATTAATCCTTCGCGTTGATCAACGAGAGCCATCATCTCCGTCACCTTCACCACCATTTCTATGCCGAGTCTGCCAATTATAGTTTTCAGTTCAAAGCAATGGTAGCATCCCAAAGTTGACCCACGGATCCACAGCGTGGGGCTCTTCAGCAGACTATCTACTAACGAAGCTTTCGTCCACCAAGTTTTAATATGCCTTAACGGTAGTTGAAGCTCCCTAATTTTTAAGCAACACTTCAGGACGATATTAAATGAGAGCAAATAAGAGCCTTCATGAAGAGGAAACCGATCACAACTTTTGCTACAGACAGTGCATACCCAAACCAAGAGGAAACACAGTTCACAGATTATAATCCTGTTGATAATGAAGGTACATCACTAGATAGCATAAAAGCACCAAGAACACTTACAGATTATGACCCTAGCTTGCTGCTCATTAACTTGGAGAGTCTCAGTCAGACACTAAGATTTTTGGTATTTTTGGTATTATTACTAATATTACCAGACTATTACATTTTAAGAAAACTGTGATAATAAGACTTCTATTATCTGTCTCACTCGGGTTAGATGCTACCTGTCCAAAAGTGTGCATTATTGGCTTATTGCGATGGTGCCTCATTATTCCTATACTACTAGGAGCTCGAATGTTCAAAATATAGTTGTCTTGTATACAGTTTTCAAGCTTGATGCTCGGAAATGATCTTCTATTATTTTATCTAGCTACTAATCCATGATAACTCCACTGAACGAAACTTGATTTAAATATAGTAAAAATAAAAGGGATTAATGTCATTTATATGCTACTTACCGCTAATTTACGGAGGCATAGCCTCGGCGTTTGAATGATCTTGGAAAGAATCCCACTACATCTCTTTACACTTCAAAGGGTGTCATTCAATCCTGAAACAAAATAGACATTCGTAAAGTTGTGTATATAATATAAAATGTAAATTAGTGTCTGTATATTTTATAATATATACTACATCCAAATTTTAGGTAGCAATAACTTAAACTCTCGTTTCAAGAGTACATCAGCTTTGACAGTGAGCGCCCGTCAGTAAGCCAATGATATACTTATCATTTCCATAATTTTTGAAAAACATTACAGTAGCTGCTAGACTACTATTAAATACACGAACATAAATTTTTTTTAACTTGGATTTCAAAAATCCATGAAAACCCTTACCGAAAGGTCAAGTATCATAGAAAGTTATTAAATAAAAAAGTCTTATATCCATTAGGAGTAAATGGAAACGATTAACATGTCAAGTATTCTACTGTTACGAGGAGAAAGTTGGCAACATGTTAGGAAAATTGATGTTTTGTTACGACCGTCGGCGTCGCGTCGTTCCATTTTCTCTCCTCTAATGGCAAAATTCTGGCGGCAGTGCTAAGTAAAGTATGTGATGATATTTTATTATATATTGTGGTTATACGATAAGTTTTTAGGCTCTTACGTTTAAAGTACGTCTGAATTTACATTTTTTTCTTATAGAAAAAAACACAACATATCTGCTCACTAGATGGAGATGATGCTCATCTTCGTTTAACCCAGAAAAATGGCGCTTGGAGGAATCCCAACATTTTTAATAGGGAAATTTAAATATTTAAAATGTTTAAAATGGACTGGAAAACCTGTTCAAGGCAGTTGATGATATTGCGCTCAATAAAAAAAATACGGTCCTCGAGATTGCAGCCTAACTCGGACTGGTCTTCATCAACGAAGGAGATACACCAACTTTCAGGAGGGAGATACACCAACCTTCCGAAGGGCAGGATGCGTGGGAATTATCCCGGACATAATCGTGGCATCGGAAGCATTCGGTACAGAGATTAAAAGCTGACGAGTATTGGAGGATTACTTTGCCAGCGATCATCAATATATCGAAGATACGAGATAGGAGGCAGGGTCTACCAACAGACTCAGAAAATTCCTTCTAATAGGAACACGGAGAGGCTAAACAGAGACCTTTCGAAAGCATGCTTTAAATGGGACAGGGCACCCTGCAAAGCATAAAGAGAAGAGCGGCAGAAAACGCCCTTGCCATGTTGTTGGTAACAGCAACCATGGAGCTCCTTTCCAGGGTCTCTGAATACACCATGCCTAGAATGAAGGCCATGAGACCGACGTCCGGTCTACTGGAATAAAAAATATCGGAGCTACGAAGGAGCTGCTTTCGAATGAGGAGACTTACCTAACGCGCTCGCAGGGGGTCTCCAGATTTCGAAACCCAAACAGAGCAGTATACAATTCTGAGAAGACAAATGCAATCTCAAGGAGTGAGCCAAATAAATGGAAGTAACTCTGTGATGAAGTTGAAAACGATTGATGTGGACTAGGCTAAAAGATCGTCCTACAGAAGCTGCGGGGCATGTTCTTAACAGCAGACATGCCTACGGAAGTGAAATAGAAAATTGTAGATGAGTTCTTCCCTCCACACGAGGCGAACGAGCGAGTGACAATATAGGTGCCACCGAGCGAGATACAGTTGGTCACTAGGGAAGAACTGCAAAATGCTGTAAAGAAAATGAAGAACAAGAAAGCACTGGGCGGTGACCAAATACCGGTCGAGATCCTGACGATAGTGATCCAGACACATACATGATGTGATGACATATGTGATGTTCAACGCCTGCTTGGTGGAGGGCATTTTCTCGGAATGATGGAAGATGGCGAGGCTGGTGTTAAGTGAGAAGGGAAAGGGCGACCCTGACATAAGAGCAAAACAGCAGAGACGCCTATGACTAATGACTAAGGCGAGAACAGGAACAGGAAAGGAGGGAAACTTACGACGAGGCAAGAAAGTTATTAAATTAAAAATAGGCCAGTCCGATGTAATACTTAATACGAATTCCGGGGTGGTTCTCAAACGCAAAAATAAGGTATTAGTAGGTCTGGTGTTGTAGTAACCAGGAGCCCAACACTGTTCTGAGGTACACCTCTCAGTACGTGCATGTGTATGGATTTTTAAGTAGATTCTAATCAACATGTTTGAACAATTGCAACGATATTTTTAAACTTCATTCAACATTATCTATAAACGGATCGTGTTTTGTGTTCTATTGATAAGCTGTCTTTCTAAACATGCTCAAGCATTTTAATTGTTACCTTAATCTTTTGCGTCATTGTATCGTACTTATGTTCCTGATACAATATAATAGACAGCTATTTGAAGGATAGGAAGCAAGTAATAAGGTTCACTCAAGATGGTAAATCCTATTTTTCAGAACCAACAGCGGTGGAGCAGGGTGTTCCTCAGGGATCCATTTTAGAACCACTTCTCTTCATACTGTATGTGAATGGGCTCGCGGGAGATCTGTCGGAGGGCCATGTGTGCCAGTATGCTGATGACACATCGGTTATATTGTCTAATACGTCTGTGGCTGGTCTCTCGGGTGCGTGTTCGGGTATAGTGGGTGAGATGAAAGATTGGTGTATAAGTAACTCGCTGAAACTTAATGCAGATAAAACTGGTGTCATACAGTTTAGTAAAATTAAAACAAATGAATCGGTATATGTCAAGGGAGAAAATAGAATTATTTCAATTGCAGAGTCCTTTAAGTTTCTTGGGGTACATCTTGATCCATTTGCTAAGCTGGAATCAGCATTGTAAGATTCTTATTTCCCGACTTACTAGTAACTGTGCTTTGGTACGCAGACTCAGGGGTAATCTGTTGACTGAGACAATTAAACTTTATTATGTCATCTATTCAGTCAATACTGAATTATGATATCATATTTTGGGGGCCTCTAGTGAAGCTTTGGATGTTTTAAGATACAGAAGCGCATTATTCGATGTGTTTTTGGTCTCTCACCCAGAACTAGTTGTAGGTCATATTTTGTAAAACTGGGGGGTCTTGACTGCGCCATCATTATATTTCTTGGCATTGGTCCTGTTTGTCAGGAAGAAACCTGATCTTTTCCAGAGAAACGAACAACACTATGCAGAGCAGGTGTCAATGATTACCAGAGGTCGTGGTGAGGTCACCTGCGCATTCCTATACATAAGTCAGCTTTTTTTGAGAGGGCCACGCTCAGGGCAGTAAAAGCATACCGCTCACTGCCAGAGTGCATTAGAGAGATAAACAGTATCAAAATGTTTCGAGAAGAAACAATAAAATATCTTCAAGGTAAATGTTTCTATGAATTTAATAAGTTGTCTATAGTGCATTGATATTACCTGGTATATGGGTATGTATATGTCAGATATGTCTTTTAGTTCTTTGATAATTTTCAAAATGTCTCGCTATATTGAAATTATCTGAACATCTGTCTGTTTTCATTTTAAATTGTTTAAATTTTACCTTTTTATAAGTATTTTATGAATTCAATTTTAAATATATTTTGTGTTTTAGTCTAATATAAAATTGTATCACAGCACCAAAATGGTGTATCATATTTTTGACATTGCTTTGTGATTTTCAGATCATTTTGTTGGCAATAAAAGAAATTATTATTATTATTAATATAATATGTATTTTTGTTTCTACTTTAAGATTTTTTTTCAATAGATACTTGCCATTTTTAATATAGAATGGGAAAAAAAAGCTTTTCAATTATTTTAGAAATTAAATTATTGCGTAAATTTGATTATTGATTTTAATTGTTGTCCAACAATAGCGCATGATGGGACTATTATTGGGAGATAGTCGGTCCTTTTGAAGTTTTTTGTGTAAACAAAATAAGATATGGACGGAGCCTACTGTATCGTCTAAATTAGGCACCCTGTATATTTGTAAAAGGCGTGATTAGAGGAACTTTCCAAGAAAGCACGACAGTCAATTTTCGTAATATATGTTGGTAAATCCTCATAGATATTTCATTATTAAACATCACAGTTAAATTAGTATAAACTTCATTAAACAAAAATAGAGAACCATGACAAAACATACAAATTCATTGTAAAAGTTATTTTCCTACTGGGTACACTTATGAGCTATGGAAACCACTGATATTTAGGCATTGTAAGAATTTAATACAACTTTTCTAAAGTATGTATGTATGAACTCCTGAAGACGAAAACAAAAAGAATGTATTAACCTAGACATTGCCACTGTCCTTTAAAGCCAGGCCAGGCATGCAGTAGTAGTAGGCTTGGAATAAAATTATTATTAATATATAAACCTGAAAATTCCGGGAACTCAAATGTGCAATATATAATATTTCATATTTGCATGTTTTTTATAGGCAAATTAATGCTAAAGAGAGATAAATATTTGTTTAATAGAGTACAACTGTAATATTTACACAACATAATTATGGCATTATTACTATAGCAGACTACGGTAAATCGATATATTACAATTTAGTATTCATACATCCATAACATCCAGGATAAATACTAATAAATTATTTACTAAATTTTCCTGATAGTAGTAAATTACCATAGATTTAATATGAATAGCTTCCTTTGGTAGATATAATTTACATTGATTGATCCTGAATT
Organism: Pissodes strobi; assembly: GCA_016904865.1. Classification (NCBI taxonomy): domain Eukaryota; kingdom Metazoa; phylum Arthropoda; class Insecta; order Coleoptera; family Curculionidae; genus Pissodes; species Pissodes strobi. The sequence continues at coordinate 33,762 of MU188265.1, forward strand.
GACTTTAAGCTAGGAACACTATTTTAATTCTACGTATTATATAACTGTATATTCTATTAAATACACTAGGAAATCAAAATAGATAAACAATTTTGATAATTACAAGATTTATTTTTTATTGCCCATTACGGCAACAGTTTAGGAATAGGAAGGAGTTCATTAGTTCCAGGTTCATTGTACTAGTCCAATGTATCATAGATTACCCTTAATAAGTGTTGTGGTTGTTGAAGTTTAACTTTTGTCAAATATATTATTTCAAATTGGTAACTACCAATATTAATTTATCATCAAGTTACAATACTATTCTACTTTGTCCTAAATATAAAAGTGGCGACGAGGCAAGAGTGAACCAAAATGATGGATCCGGGACAGTTAAATACATTAGTCAAATCTCCAACAACACACGAACAGAATCTATTCATTTGGAACTCTTCTGTGAAAAAAATGAAGGATGGGAGATGTTTGTAATAAGGTTAGAAAACTTTTTAGTACGAATAAGCTTACTGGCACACCTGAGTACATCGAAAGTAAAAACGCAAAATTGGCTTCTACATTCCATAAGCTCAAAAACTTTACACTTACTCTATTCACCGACTAGTCCTGATAAACCTAAATCTAAGACTTACATTGAGGCAATTAAATTGACGAAAGGTCATCTACGTCTAAATTTAAGTATAATCGCTGAACAAAATAAGTTTACAAAATAAATACAACAAGAATGGGAGACCATTTCTAACTACAACCCAGAACCAAAAAAAAAGATCCCAAGAAATTGTAGTTTTATTTGTTCGTCCAGTAAATCTTCAACTGCTGATATTCATCTAAGGCAACAATGTATAAGTGGGTTAAGGAATCCTAATCTAGTCGAAAGATTAATTGAAGTATAAAAACCTGGAGACCTAGCTATTGAATCTGCTCAAAGATAATCTAGGAAAATTTAAGAACTTCAAAGGACCTCTGGTTTTACCTTTCAAAATCAAGTTAAATTAAATTATAGAAGAACCGATGCACCTAGAAGAAAATTAGTAATAAATTCAAAAAGGCCAAAACTTGGACGCTATTGATGTGAAAATGAAAACAATTTAGCTAATAATGGCAAACACAGTGTCAGATTTATTTTGGTATAGACCATTTGGACAAAGTTTGCGATAGAATTAATCAATTAGAACAAGAAAACACTAACGATTTCGAAGGAAAGGAATTTAAGGTCATAAATAATTTAATTTTTTTTCCTTGGGGAAAAAAATAAACCTGGAAAAATTGTTTTTGAGACAAAATTAAATATCGAAATAATCAAATTTGAATTTCAATATGATTTGTTCAAGAGAGCTTTTAAAATCAAAACAATATGCCAAAGAAAAACATTTAAATACTTATGCAGGTGAAATAATTCGTGCAATAGGCTACTATCTACCTTTCTAGTTAAGTAGAAATCCTACAAGTCATAGCTAACTTGCATATTCTACCCGGTAATGTCGAACCCATTTTTGATAGGGAATGGATGAAGAAAATCAAAGTAAATTTACCAAAAATTTATCAACTAGATAACACTCCAAATGATGACATAAAAGCACAGATTTTACAAAAAAAAATAAAAGAAGCATTCCAATCTGGAAAAGATGCTGGCCCTAAAGGTTTAGGAGCAGTATTTTTTCATAGATATCTAGATGGCAGTGAATCACCCACAGTTTTTGCATTAAGAAGTCTATTGCAAACTGTCAAGATACTCTAGACCGAATTCCATTCATGGATTGCTAAAGAATGAGTTACTAGATAGAGGTATATTTGAAGCGTATTCTGCTGAGGTCGGTATATTTATTTCTAGGTTGGAAACGCTCATTTCTGGCTTTCCCTTGCATGGACGTGTCGTTTTGGCGGGAAACTTTAATGTAAATTTTATGAGAAAAAATCACCGTGATTTCCTCTTGATCTCGAATCTGTTGGAATCATTTAATATGACCATGCACGTGGGGGATCCAATGCGTATAACCAATTTTAGTGCTGCCATTATTGACTACTTGTGTTCTAATATAGGGTCCGACAGTGTTACGTGTTCTGTTCTGGGTGCGGGATTGTCCAATCACGAAGCTGTGCTGTGTAGTGTGAATGTTTCTTGCGGTAACCTTGAAGTCGCAAAAAAGCATAGTAGGTTGTTCGGTGTAACTATGGCAGATTCTCGCAACGGTGTGCGGTTGAAAATTGGGATGCTGTACTCTGCTGCGGAGATCCCCTTGAACGCTTTCATCAGAGACTGGTGAGTATTTTTTATATGGCTTTTGCTCCTCAGACTAATTAAAAAAAGGATTCAAAAATCATGGATTACTAAAAGTTTAAAAGGATCTGCAAGGAACATGCTTTTTTGCATAAAATGCGCAAATTCTGCTTGTTTGGTGGTGTCTTTATGAGATATTACCGTAGGTATAGGGGCATATATAGAAAAACAATAGCAATAGCAAAGCTTAACTTATCGGCGTATTATCAATTTAAAAAATAAGAAGAAGGAAAGCTGGAAGATTGTTAATGTGTTGAGGGGACGGAATGGAGTCTTCTGTCAACCAGACTTGTCATGCGCCCAGCTAAACACATTTTATTGCACGATCGCATCTCGGCTGGATAGTAAGATTAACTCCAATAGAGATGCGCTGAGTTGCCTGCGACCCACTGATGTTGATGAGGTGAAGGACATTCTCGCAGCCAAGATAGTTGAAAAGCTTGTTAAGGTGAGGCTTGTTTGATAGTTTGATGCTGGGGAGTGTTGAGTGAGGCGCAATTCGGATTCCTCGCATCAAGGAACACCAGTGATGCCATGTTCTTATTCGTGGAGAGTCTTTATCTGCATCTGAATGACACTGACATTGCTGAAGCGGTATTCTGTGATCTGTCCAAGGCATTTGATGGTGTGGATCACAGAGTATTGCTGAGCAAATTGGAGGTTTATTGTTTTCGGGGGTGCGGCAATGTCTTGGTTTACTTCCCACTTATTTAACCATGTCCAATCTGTCATTGTGGGTAACGGGAGGTCGGAGCTCTTGAGTGTCGGGCTCTGTCTTGGGTCTTCTCTTATTCTTAGTCGACATAAATGACCTTTCGGCCCTGAACATCTCGGGAAAATTTACAATGTTTGCAGACGATATCACGGTGCTTTGGAGTGGGAAGGATCCTGCTTTCTTAGGAAACATTGTGAGTGTGGATTTGTCTGAAATCAGAGAATGGTGTGATGCAAACCGTCTGACACTGAATGTAGCAAAGACTCACCTGGTGATGTTTAGATGCAATGTCCACGATGTCTACATTGATTCTGCGTTGATGACTGGAGTACAGGTGAACCAGCTTTTGGGGATTTATATTGATGTAAGACTTAAATTTGAATTGAATTTGAATTTTCGCCTTGAGGGTTATGGTATATGAATTGGATCCTGCCATTATGAGAAATGTATATTTTGTACTCATCGAATCCCATTTACGATATGGTATATGGCTTCTGGGAGTCTTGTTCTGATTAATTATTTAACTCGGTCTAATAGAGACTCTTGCAAGCCGCTCTTTATCTCACAAAAAATTTTAACACTTCCAACTATATTTATTCTGGAGACAGTATGTCCGATATATGCCAAGTCTAAATGTACAAACTTTTTAAAGCTGTGTAATATTTTATCAACGTTTGGTTTGCATCACAGGGGAGGTTGGCCGACCGGGTAACAGAAATATCAGCAACAGCTATAGATCATATTTTTACTAATATGGACCAGGTTGTAACTTGTGTTTACGATAATACAATTTCTGACCATAGAATCACTCTGGGAGACTTTGAGGTGTGCTCCAAAAAATCAAATAAAACTTATATCTGGAAAAGAAACTTCAACGAAAATGCAATAAATAACTTCAGAGCATCACTATTTAATGAGACTTGGCAATTAGTTTATAATGGGTTGACTATTTCTGAGTCTTTTGAACATTTTTTTAATATTGTCCAATTTTACTATAATATGCATTTTCCTCTGCATAAATCATGCAAAGAAAATAGTTCAAAATCCTGGATTTCACCAAGTGTTAAACTCACTTTTCAAAATTAAACCCGAATTTAAAACCATTCTATGCCCAGGCCAAAAAAGCACATAAGAAATTAATTAGAGATACCAAAAAAACTTTTTATCAAAACAGAATTACGTCTTCTAATAACACTACTAAAGCATGCTGGCAGGTAATAAATCACATGACAAATAAAAGTTTTCATCGGAAAAATATAGTTTT
>MU188265.1:43012-64866 GCA_016904865.1 Pissodes strobi
TCCTCTAAAAGCGGACCAAGCATGGTATACAGACGGCTCTAAGACCAGTAAAGGGATGGGAGTCGGGGTTCACGGACCAAGGGCAAATATCCCCATAAACATGGGCAGTCAAGCTACAGTGTTCCAAGCAGAGGTCGCGGCAATTAAACACTGCGACATGGATATAGACAAATTGAACATTACAAAAAAGGAGGGTAGTCATATATTCCGACAGTCAGGCCGCCTTAAAAGCAGTTAGTGCACACAAGGTCAGATCTAGACTAGTTAAAGACTGCATAAGTGCCCTTGAAGAGGTCGGTCGTAACGATAAGCTCACCATTGCGTGGGTTCCGGGACATGAAGACCATCGAAGCAACGAAGAAGCTGATAAACTTGTAAAACAGGGATCAAGTACGGTTACGTTGGGATCTGAGCCTTACTGCGGGATAGCAGGAAAAGTCTTAAAAACAGCAATGAAAAGCTGGATAGATAAACAATCTCTAAACTGGTGGTTACAAACACCGGGACAACTACAGGCCAAACAGTTCAAAAAAGACGGCTCCCCAAAATTCACAGCAGATCTATTTAAGAGGAGTAAGAATATTAGTGCGTCAGCTGACGGGGCACTGTAGAATGAACAGACATATGGAAAAGATCGGCCTGGCAGACAATAGCCGTTGCAGGTTCTGCCAGGAGGATGAGGAAACTCCAATACACGTGTGGTGCGAGTGTGAGGCTCTCTGCAGGCTCATGTATGCAAGGCTAGGAGAGACCAATCCATGACCTGCAAGGTACATGGAGGAGCCGGTACTCGATTTGTGGAGTCTGATTAGGAAGACCAGACTGGATGAGGTCCTCTAAGCATGGTGCTACAATAAACCTGCATAGGTTGCAGTGGCAGAGGCGGTACCAGCGCCAACTGCCTTCAATTCAATTCTATTCTATTCTAACTAAGGGATCTACAAGGAGGAGTGCTATTGTTCTAACAATGGGCAATCCTAATGGATACATTTATCGTAATAACATCCAGAGCTTTCTGTTGCTTATGATATGCCGATGACCTTGCGATTATTGCAAAAGGCGCATGGTGTAAGGAGGAGGGACTGACAGTGAACCCTCATAAGACCACCATAGAAAAATTGATCAAAAAGTACACTGGAAAGATTAAGGGCACCAGTACTCAACGGAGTAGAGATTCCATTTGGGCAAAAGGCAAAATACTTAGCAGTAATATTTAACCATAAGCTAACGCCTACAAACAATAACATAGTAGCCTTCAACTTGGGCAGAAGGATGTGCGGAGAAAACTGGGGGCTCCAACAAAAAAATGGCCTTTACACTAGATTCATTAGCGTATGATTAATGGTTCGGTTGCCAAAGACACACTAATCTGAAGTAGTGTGTCGGCTCAGTGCTTAGTGCTTGCCTGCGTGCGACTGGTGCCATGAGGATCACTCCATCAGCCGCATTAGAGTCCCTGCTTAACCTGCCACAACTTCACTTATATAATCAGGGCAAGCACCCATAATCAGAATGCACGATAAAGACTACAAAGAGCTACGTGAAGGGTGGGAAAGCCAACTTATCATGGGAATGCCAACAGATGGCGTACTTCCCGAAGTTTAACAGGCAGAGATGCATGAAAGGAAGGACTTTCTGTTAATGCAGATAGACAAAAACCGATAAATGTGCAGGTGTCGAGTCAAGAAAAAAACAGGCATCTCACTGAGCTTAGGCAAAATAGGCGATGATATTCGAAGCGAAAGTGGTCGCAATATATCATTATCTGAATGAGTTGATAAGGGAAGAGTTTACAAGTAAAAACATTGCAATCTACTATGGCAACCAAACAACAATAAAAACAATTAATCCAATGCAAATTAACTCAAATCTGGTTTGGGACTACATAGAAGCCCTAAAAGAGCTGAGCTGGCAAAACAGATTGGCTTTAGCCTGGATACTTCATTAGCTCGAGAAAGAGCGAGAATGGTTCTGAATGGATCCGAACCATATAGCAAAAAGCTAGCACCAAATTATGAATGCAAACGAAATGGTGGAACAGTTTACCAGGAATGAGTCAGGCTCACGAGTATCAAAGAACCATCGCCAAAATTCACAGAATATCTACTTAGTTGGACTTCTAACAGGACACGGTAGGCTAAACAAACATATGACCACGATTGGAATGGCAGAAGAATCGCTGTGCAGGTTCTGTCAGGAAGAGAAGAAAATAGCAGTACACATACGTTTTGTTTATTAATCAAAATAAATATTTATCTGTTCTATTCTATTCCACTATAAAAAGATCATAAATGAACATTTACTGATTAGTGAATGGATCAGCGTATACGTCGTAATATAGTAGAATTAACACATTTTGGAAACTTATTTAAATAATCTGTTATATGATGAAAAACTATATTCAATGATAGAAAAAGTTTATGCAATCTCCGACAAAAAGAATACGCAACCGCAACAATTTCTGTCAAAGTTAATTTCTGCTGATGAAGCATGATTGTTTAGATTACTTTCGAATTAAGACATATTCTTTTTGCGGATTAAAAGGAATTAATTGGGATTATTTAGCAGTTTCATGGTCTAACGCGTATACGTGTTTCGGTTAGTGGCGTGCAAAAGTTTAGATACTAATAAAAAAAATGCTATCAAAATTTGGTTGGATTGAAACTTTAAAGATAAAATAGTCGGCCTCCCTTCATGTACGTTGTGAGACCACTCTAAATTATTACAAACACCTAGGTTAGCATAATAATTATTATGGATTTAAATACTTTTATATTTTAATATAATGCTTTACTCATAGTCTGCTCGAGCTCAAGGCAACTTTTGTTCTGGCAGGGGCATTACATTTATTTCAAAAAAGACATCCCACGCGTATATGAGATTTCAGCTACCGATGATTTTTTCCAAACTTTGGTATGTTATAGAGCTTATTAAAATGGGCATATTGTATACTTACAATGCGACTCAGAATAATGACTTAAAACTTAAGCGAAAACATACAATTTGTAATATTAATTTTACAAAATACAGCAACGGTTGTGGTATTCTACTAATTTATTTTTGAGGGTAGTTGAACTTATTTCCCATCAAAAGAGATAATGTTGAGCAAAGTAGACTGAGAGAAAACTGTATTAGCCGCTACTATTTACTCGACCAAAATATTTGCCTTACATAGGCGCCAGAGAAGAGTCTTAATGTGGCGAATAGAGTGTTCGACAGGGTTTTGTGAGACACTTTGTAACCAACTTTATTCGCTAAATTGCTCATTCAGCTGGTCCATATGCCTAACTCACTTACCCGTTTGTAGTTTTGTTCTTTTTAAAGGCGTGGGTTAAAATTTATGGCAGTTAGAGCGGGCGCCTCTAAATTTTTACTGCAAGAAATTTATTAGAAATTCTACCTGACTGAAAATCCGATAATAAAATGTAGAAAAAATATCCTGTGAAAAGCGTAAAAAAATTAGAATGAGATTGAATTATAGCCTAAATACAGTTTCCAAAATAAACACCAGGAATACAAACAACCAGTTTATTAAAAAAAATGCTACTTGGGTAGAACAATCTACTTTCTAAAATTTAGAAGATTTTCTGAGTACTGATGGTTAATATTATGCTAAAGAAATTTATGGAATGTCACTTAAGCTGACCTATTTATGCCACAGGTGGTAATTAATGTTCAAATTACAATATTTATATTAATTGATATGGTAATTAAGTTTCATCTTGACACTTTAACACTAGAAATTTCAATAATCAAGTATCAATTAAACCATTTAGGCCTGGTACCCACTGCGATTAAACTTCAAATCAAAAAGTAGAACTAGTTATGGAACTTTAGCAAGCCTCTGATCAATAACTTAACATTACTAATTACTATACAAAAATCTCAATAAATTACCTCGATACTAATTAAAGAGAGGAGTTATCTTTAAAAGAATATTTTAATACCAGCCAGTTACTATTGCTTAAATATGTAACAATATATATGTTAAAATTATCCAATAAACTACGCTTAGCTTATTCCCTTGGCAGCTGGAATATAGAAGACTTCAAATATGTCTTCAAAATGTAAAATTAAAAGGGATTTACTGAATAAAATATATAGAAATAAATATAGCCGCACCAAGTAAGGAAAATTGAGCTCAATTGGTCGATATCAAGGCGAAACGTTCAATAATTAAGTTTAAATAGTTTTAATTAATTTTCTGCCATGGGTTTGACAAGCAGATACACTAAACTTAGCATAAATATCCTAAACGGCCTAATTATATAGCATATTTTAGGTATTAACGAGAATGAACGCGATAAAAGTTTGGCAGGGCTTCAGAGGACTGCCTTTTTTTTTTAAAAATAACACTAAGTAAAGTTGGAGAGCTGAATCTCAGTATCTCTTGAAGTAATATTTCAGAATACACTTCTCAATTGTCTTTAGAGTTCTCACTAGGAAAATTTAAGGAATTAGCACGATAGGGCCAGAACTAAATTATAGACACAGGTAGGGATAACATTTAATAATTTAAATAGATCCTACCAGGACTCGCCAATACCTTCAGCCTTCCGTATGTGAAAAGCTACTGGACTGGACTCCAGTATAGATGGACGAGCTAGGTGAACCTTTCAGCTGGGAAGATCACTTTCTCCACAAAACTCTCGGCCTGGTCCACTTCGGATAAGGCTCCTACTCAAGAAGGAATTCCCCAGAATAAATGGGCATCATTCCCTCGGAAAGACCCCACCAGCATAGCCGGTACTCTAACAAAAGATCCGCGTTACTATGCTTTGTAATTAAAAAAAAATGCTATCTGGCAATCATCAACCAGCAGTCGAAAATTTAATTGCCCTAAGGCAACTTCGTGGCCGACCCGTCAATTTTAACTTCTCTCGATATATCCTATTTTCATGCGCATCTTCGGAAGGCGCTTGCTGTCAAACGGGTCGGAGTACTGAAATTCACTCGTAATAGTAATGTTGTGATAATCGATACCACAATTCAACGGATATACAGAGAAAATCGTGATATAATATTCAGATACAATTACAACGTTAAAACTTATAGCCGCTATAGATTATTTGTTTTAAATAATAGATCTTTTACTAGAATAAAGTAGCTTCTTAAGAACTTAAATGTTACTTTTTAAAGCTAATAAGGTCAGTTTTTTGTTTTTAGGGATTCACAGATAGCTGATTACCCGCTACAAAATTATTTTTTTTAAATATTATATTCTTTAGAGTCTTGAGATTGTAAAGTTATCAAATACCTACAGAAACATTTTTTAATCGCTCTTAAAGTCCGTATTATAGTGATTACAAAAATATTTTAAATACAAAACTGTTTCTTTGCAGTTGTTCGTTTTAAACCAAAAAAAAATACTCTGTTAGCTTTATTTTCCTCAGTGTAGATGACCGAAGCCTTGAACAATAATATTGCATTGGAAGGCAATTTCTCAAAGGACCAAGTAATTCTTCCATCTATATCAACCTTAAATTTTAAGGATCGTAAAAAAAGCCTAGAACTTGCTATCATGTTGGTTTTAACGAATAAGGGTAGTAAGGAAAAAAATGCCTCTGAGCGTACTAAAGTAAGCAGAAAATTGATCCAAAGCCTCACAAGTGATGAGGTAAAGGAGGGACTTCGATCAAAAGAAGACTCGAAAATAGCAAAAAAGACCGACAAAAGGAACAAAAATAGCTAATCAACTTCATTAAACAGGGACATCCAAGCAGTTTGAACGAACATGAAATAAGTCACCTACAAAACAAAATAAAAGAATCATGGATTCTTGGGAAATACGGAAAAGTCCACTATGTAGGAAGCGTTTTGGAAACAAGTACTTATGCGGCGGAAAATAATTTGCTGCGATGAAAAGCATTGTATTTTATTTATTCTGATGCAGTCCATAAAGCAAATATTGAGTCACATGACATGAAAAATGTGATAGAAGAACCTTACGTACCACGAGCAAAAGATTACTTTAAACTACCTTTTCATAAGCAAATGACAGTGTATTGGGCCTATCCTCAGATGTTATGCCTTCCAAGACTAACTATTACCATGCCTATGACGCCCTCCTAGCAGAGAGGAACGAATGACCGAGAGACTCGGAACATCTGAGAACAACAAAGAACAGCTGACGGCTCCAAGACCAATGATGGTACAGGAGTCGCTGCATCGAATAAAAATGGTGGAGCTAGTGTGACCTAAGCAAAATGCAACCATTTTTCAGGCTGAAGTTTAAGCCACTGATATGACTGCACAGTGGCTCACCGATTGAAAGTGGAAAGGCAAGTCAATCAAAATATTCTCGGACAGTCTAGCGGCTTTTGAAAGCCTTTAATTCTAGCCTGCACATCCAAGGCAGCATGGAGCTGCCAGGAACTACTCACCAAACTAGGTAGAGAGAATAAACTTACACTGATCTGGATACCTGGACATACAGAATATGCAGGCAGCGAAAGAGCTGATGCTCTTGCGAAGTAGGCAGACGCAACGGCCTTCATAAGACCAGAACCACTGGGAATTGCCCACACCATTGCTAAAGAAGGCCTCTTCAAGTGGACACAACAGCAATTAGTAGACAAAGAGTAAATCTGCCGTCAGGAGTGAGAACTAGACAACTACTTCAACTTGGCTGACAACAAATACAGGTTGTAGTTAGCATTTACACTGGCCATTGTCGGCTAAGAAGCTACATGAATAAAATGTCGAAGAAACGGAATGCCGCTTGTGCTTGGAGGAGTAAGGAACAATGGAGCATGTTTTATGCCACTGTCCAGTAATGGAAAGATCTAAACAAACAGTGTTTGGAAATTCTCAAATGTGAATCCGGATGGTTTTTCGAATGACAATTATTCGAACGACCGTTCTTCGAACGACATTTCTTCGAATGGACAGTTCTTCGAAAAGACAATTCTTCGAATCGACAATTTTTCGAATGTGTAATTCTTCGAATGGACCATTTTTCGAATCTTTATTTAGTTTGGGTTAGTCCCTTTTATCGTTTTAGCAAAATTTCTGCAACGCCTCGGTGGTGTAGAAGGTAGCGTTCTTGCCTCTCATTCCGGCGCTGCGGGTTCAATTTCCGTCGATCGCGACAGATGTTTTGTTTATTGTTTTTTATTAATTTACCTTTTTTCCTAATTTCGGGTTAGTTTGGGTTAGCCTTGGGTTAGTTTTGGTTAGCACTTGGTTAGTTCTTGTTGATTGAGCCCCCGTAGCGAGCGAAGCGAGCGGAGGGCCATGCAAAGCCCTAATAATACCTATTAACATTTATATTATAGTCGCCTATTCGCATTGCTTATAATTTAACTTATAGATAATTAAGTTTTTTGTTTTTGTAAATATAAATATTTCATATTATTATAGATAGTTTAGTCATCTAAGTATTTTATATATAAGTATTTTTATATTTTTATAACCCATTATATGCAAATAAGATGTTTAATGAACAATTTAAATAAATTACGTTAAAATTATCTTTATGTTTTCTCTAATTTAATATTTTCGAAAAACGGTTCTTTCGAATATTTGTCTTTTCGAAAAACTATCCGTTCGAATAATTATCCATTCGAATAATTGTCCATTCGAAAAACTGTCCTTCGAAGAACTGTCTTTCGGAAAATTGTCATTCGAAAAACAGTCCTAGATTCCTCAAATGACACTTATAGATTTGAAAACTATTAACCGCAGAAAGCTAATCGATTTCATGAAAAGCATCGAATTTCTGGTCTAGTGGAAAGCACAGATCTGAGCCACACATATCCCTGAACATATCCAGAAATAACTTAATGCTACTTATTTTTTAAACTCTTTATACATAAATGTTTAATATACATATTAAGGCAACAAAAGCCTAGAAAACAAATAATTATTAAATAACTAACCCATATACTTAATTAAGTTGGTGCGAAATGAAATACATATTTATTTAAGGCATGAAATTGCAGAACAAAACATCAAAATTTAAATACGTAAAAATGTTTGCAAGCACAAAATAAACATTGCCAATTGCCATCGAAAAAAGAACTATAGCCTACCTATTAGCTGCATCTAAAAGAAATCAACTGGGATATTTAATATTATTTTGGTGGCGTGCCTAACCCAAATACCAGAGCAAATATGCGAACAACACCCAACTGTTCTCGACTCACTTTTGCAAGTGCCATGATACCCTAGTATTATATTCTCATTGTCTATTTCTTTATCACTATTCTTTAAATTTTTGCTATTATATTTAATCTATAACTGGTATTTAACTGCAGTTCTAAACCTGGAGGACGAATCTCACTAGCGCTGGTTCTATTGTCTTTTGGTCAATTTCGAAGACATTTGCACCTTCTTCCTCAAAACTGCCTTCAATATTAGACGCAGTAATTCTGATTTGGTACACTCTAGATGAAAGTTTACTTAGGCATCTGAAATCCAAGTAGGGACAATCTAGAAAACTATTAAAACCTGAATTACATATTTTGAGATAATTTACCCTGTTATAATTCTTTCGCATTTTTCTTGCAAAAGCAGTGTCTACATTCCGCAAGTCTATAGTTTTCCTTAATTTGTTGATTAAGCTGCGGCTATACGGTAAAACTCTCCTAAATATTTATTTTATTTTATGGCAGTGGCACACACACTAAAGGGAGATCCTATGGCACTCGAGGAACGGTGAGTGTATGGAGATGTTGATTGACACGGTTCTTGAATAGCTGTAGGTTGTTATTATGGGGAAACAGATGTCCTGGGAGTGAGTTCCACCATGATGCACTGCACCAGACAAAGGAGTCCTTATAAAGCGATGTTCTAGGTGATTCCAGTTGTACGATGAACGGGTGCACTCTTGCCGTCTGTCGTGACTGTCTGACAGGCGTTGCTGGGGGGCGGGATGATGCGGGCTAAATCCCGGGAGCATCTGCCCTGAAAATATCGATGAAACAGGGAGATCTCGAACACATGTTTGCGGTGGTCCAGACTATCCAGATCCCGGGTAAACTCCGGGTCCCCGCCGAGACGCGTAGCTCTCTTCTGAATGGAATCCAGCAGCTATAGAGTGTTCTTAGGTGCGGCACCCCAGATGTGTGAGCAATACTCTAAGCACGGTCTTATTTGCGCTTTAAAGAGCAAGAGTAGCTGCTGCGGTGTATACAGTTTTTTGTTGCGACATAGCGCACCGAGCTTCAGCGAGGCTGATTTTGCGATGTTAGCAACGTGGCCATGCCAGGGCATATTCCTGTTGACCGAGACACCCAGCAGTTCGATTGACGAGGATGATCGAATGGTCGATTCTACCATAATGATGTATGGGCCCGCTATATTGGCTTTCGTGGCAAACGTGGCTGCCTGGGTTTTTGCAGCATTGAATTGGACCAAACTCCTGTCGCCCCTAGTTCGAACTTTCTCCAGATCTTGATTAATTGTTGCAATCTGCTCCTATCTGCGGTGATAAGTCTTAGACAAGGGTAGTGCCATCTGCAAAACTGTAAAGAGGATTATTGGTTTCGGTCAGCAGGTCATTAGTATAGATGAGGAACAGAGTTGGCGAAAGTATTGCGCCCTGAGGCACACCCGCATTAATGATGAATGTGTCTGAGATGTGTTAATCAACTGCAACGTGTAGAGATTGGTTCTTAGGGAACTGGCAAGCCAGCTGCAGAAGGACGCTGGCAGTCCGAAATATGGCAGTTTGTTGAGCAATCCGTCATGCCAAACTCTGTCGAATGCCTTCGAAATATCCAAAGCAATCGCTCGAGATTCTCCGTAGTTCTCAATTACCCTACCATATGAGTTACTTAAAACCCCTTTATTTTAAACATTTTTCTGTGATGCTAATATTATCCTTAAAAATCAAACAAGAACAGAGAGCACCTTAAACGAAAATTGTCAATCTCCTTTCCTGCATTCGCATACGTTTTATTTGGCTACAACTAGGAAGAATATTATATATAAAAGCTCATCCATTCTTCATGCATGCGGCATTCATAATGTTGATTTTAATATTTTGAATTGTAGGATAAGCGCCCTCAAGAGGCAGTTTTTCTACCGGTAGATATCTAAGAATTTGGATGGGATGGGTGTAGGTTAGGATAGTTTTTAAGCACATTTAGAAGATTTATTATTTGTGCATTTAACTGCTACCTACAACTTATGTGTTTCATCTGTTCTGTAGTTGAGTTAGGTGTTAGGTAGCCTGTAGGACAGTATATTTAAATAAATAATTTACATGCAGAATACACTCGTGTATTTGTAACCACCATTTTTGGAACACTCTATAAACACGAGCTGACACTTGAAGTGGCAGTAATATGCAATCTCTGACGGTAGAGTTCCCTTATATAATAATCTTGTCTATGTACGTGGTAAAGGTATAATTACGATACGCCAACCAAGAAGAGAATATGATGCTCCTTAATAGTCCTCAAGGCTCAAGGGACTATTAATCAACTTGTGTTAATTAAGACATACATTCAGGCGCTTCTGCTACACATTAACACTCAGGTATATTAAAAAACCCTCAGGTTTATTAGAAAACCATAAAGAGGCAGTTATTCCCCTTTCGAGCCCCGACTCCTACGCGGCTGGTATAGCAATAATTATATGCGAAAGATCAATTATCTTTAGTGACAAAATTTATTTAATTAATTGGTTTAACGAGTAAATTGATTATTACATGAAGTATAAAACAAAAGATATTTAATGAAATTAAATCCATAAAAATAAAGTTTAGCATAATAATTTCCTAGTTCCGTCAGATGATTTTTATTTGTTATATTAAAAAAGCAGTTGTCTTAGATTTATGGCGTGGCGGCTAGAGGCGTTAAATTGCATTTGTATAAAATGGATTTTGTTGCATGTACAATGTTCATCCTAATGAGCGCTAAGTTTTATGTAAAAATCAACAAATTAACAAAACCAGTTGTAACAGTCTGATTTTGCCACTATAAAAAATTATAAATGTTATTTTATCTGCTAAATTTGGCAAAACAGAAGATTCTATATTTTGTGGTAAGAATTATTGAGTATTAACCTTTTCGGTTAATTAATTATAAAATAACTTATTTGATTTGTTGTCATCAAGTTTAGTGGACTTCCAGTTACAGCATTTATTCATATTAATTAGTTATACATACGATTAATAATACCTAAATATGTATTAGCTTTTATAACACTGTTGTGGCCGTAAGTGGCTATTCTGATCATCCTTTTCCTTATGTTGTTCTCCAGCACTTTGTGACTGTGTTTATTTAGTGGATAATCTGTTGGCTCGCTTAGGTTTATCAAACCACTAAAATAAGAAAATTGTGATATTAGTTTAACTTTGCTTAAATATATTATAATAATTATGTTTACTTGCAGTTCTGTATATAAGTACTGAGTTAATAACCTACCTTTGATCCTCGTTAGATCGGTCAAATTCATATACTACTTTCGGTTTGAATATTTCACTTCTAATCTCAGGCTGATATGGCTTTAACTTGTCGGGGTCACTGATTTGCTTTGAGATACTGCTGCTACTTTATCATTTACCTGTTAATTTGAGAATAATTGTTAGCTATTACATTTTCTTTCTCTTTAATAGTAAACTGCTTGTTGTTTGTTCTCCTCATAGTGCTCTAGGAATTTAGGGCCTATTCCTAACATTTCCTATTTTTCCTTAATTTTTATTCAATCGTCAATGTTTGTTTTCCCTTATTATATTTTAGTGGATTTTGAGGTTATTTTGTAGTTCCACCTTCTTACCGACAGTTGCGGACTTTGATATTTGGGATTTCTACTTTATATTTATCTTTTCCCGTGGCATGATATAACTTTTGTAATATTCCATTGGTAGCCCTGAATATCAGTAGTGGCCTATTTTCCCATAATTGTTGCTGTCGATTTCGATTTTCAAAGGTTTATCATTTTGTTTCGGAATATTTCCTATTATTTATTGACAAATTTAATTTTAGCTCGTTAGTTATGGCTTCCGCAGTCGTTTAACAACGCTTAGTTCTTGTTTATTGTCATAGAAGTATTCCTCATATCGACCATTTCTTCATTCCGACACGTGCTCTCGGCATCACTTTTTTTCTCTGAAGTGACGTTTGTTCTCTAAATCCGTGGAAATTTCAAAGGCAAATTCATTGAAACTGATGATCTTGTTCTTCTATAAATACCTACCGGAAATAGAGGAAGTGTTTTGCTGAATGTAGCTCTAGGTGACTCAACCTTTTAGTATTTTCTTGTTATACTACCCTTCTGGGGATCTTGAGGTTTGAGGTTGTCCCAAATTTGTGTTTGACACAACCGATTTATCGGGATATTAAATGCTACACTTGGTAAGATTTTTCTGGAATTATTTTTTTACTGCCTGCTGACAGTTGATCCTCCAGGCAACCCTCCAACTTCAGAGAGGTAAATATTGCTATAGGTTTTTTGATTAATTTAATGATTTATCTGTGTTGATTTATTTTACATCGACCACCAGTTGCATTGCATTCCATAGGATATTTTAACTTTTTCCTTTTATCATATCTGAACCTTTCTCGTCATGTAACTTTAGTTTTGATCATATGGGGAAGATTATATTATTTAGGGGTGGTTCATACCTATGTCCTTTTATATTCACGTTATTTGCACCTTTTGTATTTCTTTTATTTGCTGATGGTTACTAAAAATCCATTGATAATTTGTGAGATGATTTGTTTTATAAAAGAAACATATATGCAAGGGGGGGGGCTATAATTTCTTCATTGAAGTAAGAGGCTTAGCCTAATTAGTATTGGGTTATTACAGGGTTTTACTACAGGGGCCAGAAGTCATTACAAGGTTTCGATCGGGTTTTTACGACCGGGTTTCACTGCCGAGTCTCACTACAGGGTTTCACCTTTGGCATGGAGGACTCTCACTCTCCAGTAGGTGACTTTCACCTTTACTGCTGAGCTTGCAGCGTATTCAGCAGCAGACCTGCTCCTATTATTTTTACAATCTTATCATTGTTGACCGTAGCTTTTATTATTTTTTTTTCTTGCCGATTGATATAATATCGTTTTTATTATTTTAATGTAAATTAAGCATTGTTGGCCAAGATTTCCGATAGCTCTTATTAAATTTATGAATTCTTTTATTTTCTGGTCGATTGATATAATTATTGTGGCTTTGCTATTAATTGATAATATTATTACTGCATTCATTATTGATGCATTTGGATTTATCTGTATTAATCTTAAGTAAACCAATGTGTTTACTTCGGATAGTAGTGCTTAGAGTTTTTAGGTGTAAGGCATATAGTATCAAGTTTACCAACAGAATTGGTCTCAGTGAAATCATCATATTGTACAGGGTTATTCATTATAAATGGACACCTCCCTTAACTTGGTTATTTTTAAAGATAGAGAAATAATTTTTTTATCGACTTGTAGGTAATCATCTTAATTTTGTTATTTCTAATGAAAATATTATAAGGGTGGCCCATAAGCAAATGCCAATATAAAATTACATTTTTTTAAATGGAACACCCTGTATATTATTGCATTTTTGGATTCTACTTAATATTCTAAACATATTTTATGTATGATGTTATACCTCTAGAGTAACTAGTTTCTCAGCTATAAACGGTTGAAAATCGATACTTTGGCTACTTTTCACTTTGGTAGCAAGAAAGCCATTAAAAATGGAGTAAAATGAATTTCACATTCCTATCTTAACTTTTTAAGAGCTATCTGATGGTGCTAACTGATGGTACCTGCCAAGGTACCAGATTTGGTACCCATGGTACCGCCTGCCAGTTAGCCCCATCAGATAGCACTTGAAACGTTAAGATAGGAATGTGAAGTTCATTTTACTCCATCTCTAATGATCTTCTTGCTACCAAGGTGAAAAGTAGCCAAAGTACCGATTTTCAACTGTTTATAGCTGTTAAACTACTAGCTCTAGAGATGTAACATCATACATAAAATATGCTTAGAATTTTAAGTAGAATCCAAAAATGCAATAATATATAGGGAGTTCCATTTAAAAATATATACTTTATATCGGCGTTTGCTTATCGGACACCCTGTATAATATTTTCATAACTAATAAAAAAATTAAGATGATTACCTACAAGTCGATTAAAAAATTATCCCTCTATCTTTAAAAATAACCAAGTTAAGAGGGGTGTCCATTTATAATGAATAACCCTGTACAATCATCATTAATTACTTAATAGTTTTTTTTGTGGTCATTACTTTGTTTTTTAAGTTTCACTGTAAGATTGTTGCTGATTTAAATTTAAAAAAAAAACCTAGAAGTCAATTGATCGAACCGTAAACAAACATTGTTTTTTTTTGTTTAATAAAACGTGCCTAACAACCCCGCATAACACTAGTGGAGCATTTTCAGTTTAGCTGGCAGAACTGGTGGCGCTCACGAACTCCATACCTGGAGCCGGGTATTGCACACATTACTCTTCGGTGTTTAGTTCGTTTTAATTAAAATCCTTTCCTTTTTACATTAATAGGAAAATCGTGTTACATATTACATTCGTTATATTACTTGTATCATTGAGGTTAATCTGTTAGTTGGCCAAACACTTTTTGGTGCGTGCATTGATGGAAAGAAGAATGATGGAAGACAATTAATTATTGATCTAAAGGCAACTGGTCGGATACGACACTACGTCAAACCCGACAATAATTTTTAGTCGAATGTCAGATGCACGAGACACAGCAAAACAAAAAGATCTAGGTAAGCGGCGATCTCGACGCGGATTCTATCCAGAGATTCTATCATTTCTATCCTGAGGCAGATTTCTAACATCACTAGGGACGTTTTGTCAGACACAAAACCTCTGTTTTTTTCTGATTTTTTCACAGTAAAACAAAAGTATTGCCACGTTTAGTTGTTCGTGACGCTACGCTTTGGTGGGAGTGCAGGTTATATAGCTCATATTATGGATCGATCTACGTCAGGCGAGGAGAGGTAATAAAGAAGACAGCTCGGTAAAACAATAACAACGTCTATTAGTCAAATACTTAATGATAAAACAATAACAACCTCTATTGGTCAAAGACTTAATGAGTTTACACTATGCCCGATTACTAAAACATGCATGTCATTTCGGTTGAGGTATGGTTTGAATTGTTTATAGGTCTTAGTCCCTGTATTATAATAAAGTTCTTTAAGAGCGTTGTTGTGTTTTAATTTAGGGTTAGGCTTGGTTATTTCATTAGATTATTATTTAAGGTTCTTCGTTTATCTTAATTTCACTCGGCACTTGAGGGCACTATAACATTTAGCTTTAAAAATAACTTTTTAGGTATTTATCCCCCGGGACCTTCCCGAGTTGGGCCTGAAGATTAGGATATGGTTAGAGCAGCTACCACGCCCCTGTGGACTGCAGTAGGTGAGCGGAATAGGTGAGACAAAAGCATGCCGGACTGATGGTCCGCTTGATTATTTATATCATAAAATCTGCTAACCATTGCAACTTTAAGGTTTATAATTGCCTGCGCTGTTCGCTCGCATTGTTTATAAATTATCTTGAATGTTTACATAATATTTTTCAAGTTCAAGTTTAAACTTGAATAAATGACTCCTAGATCATGTTAATACACTGCGACCTGTACAGGTCTATTGTGCCCCCCTTCCATGCTGCTTCCGTTGATATGATTCTCATTCAGAGTACTTCATCCAGCTTCAGTGATTTGATAAAAGCAAGTAGTCTGGATGAAAGTTCCTCCTATTCGACGATGCAGCTCCTGAAACAGGCCGTTCGCCTGTTCGCGACCGCCTGGCACTCCGTGAGAAGGTGTTCCGGTGTGTCCTCCCCCTCCTCACAGAACCGGCAACTGTCCTCGTTTTGAAATGTTATTCTCTCCAAGTACCTTCTTAACCGTCAGTGGGCAGTCAGAAAGCCGGTGAGGATGTGGAGATTGTTCTTACTCAGTGGTATAAGGTGTTTTGATTTTCCTGGGTGAGGGGGCCCTAGAAAGATCTTTGATTGCCTTAACCCTGGAAGGCGTTCCCATAGACTGATCTGTTTGGTTCGCTCTTCTTTCCTGAATTATTCCTTGTAGGTGTGCGTCCCTACCACAGAAAGGTTCCGGTCCTAAAAGCGAAGTTTGTGCTCCTACTTTTGCCATTTGGTCTACTTTTTCGTTGCCTTTCATCCCAGCGTATCCTGGTGTCCATTGAAGGGATAATTTGTAATTCTTGACTAGTTTATTTAGCCTATCTAGGCATTCCCATACCATTCTGGAGCTGATTGTTGTTTAGCGCAGCGCTTTGATGGCTGCCTGACTGTCCTATCGTTTCTGTCGAGGTTGAACTGCGCACATCCTTTCTATGGCGTTAATTTCCGCCTGGAATGTGTCCGGGTGTTTTCCCATTGCTTCGGGGAATTTGGTTCCTGGCCCAAATACTCCGGCTCCGGTCCCCTGTTCAGTTCTTGCCCCATCTGTATACCATTTTATGGCACTTTGCTGCGATGTGAGAATGCAAGTTTGGTGCTCTTTTTCCATTCTTGTCTACTTCTTATCACGACCGTGAAGTATTTTTCAAAATTGTATCTTTCGACCATATCGTCCCTGTGGAGCCCCAGAAGTGGTATATGCTTTGTCAAAGATGTTAACTCACCATTTTTAAGCCATCCCCCTTCGGCCGCTCCCCCTCTTGTGATTCTAGTAATTGCTGGTCTAGCGGCTCCCTCTACAACAATGTGTAGAGGTGCGAGGCTCACAATTGCCTCGATTGCTGCTGCTGTTGGACAAGTTTCCATTGCACCTGTTATGCTTATGTACGCCAGGCGTTGTACTTTGTTGAGAGCTGATTGTATGCTTTGCTTTTCCATTTCCTTGAACCAAACGATCGACCCGTAAAGTAGGGTGGGTCTTGCTATCATTGCGTACAACCATCGCAGAATTTCTGGTTTACATCCCCAGGTTTTTCCTGCAAGGCGTCGGCACACCATGAGGGCCCTCTTAGCCTTAGTTACAACTACTTATATGTGTTTATTCCATTTGAGTTTGCAGTCCAGTGTTATGCCTAGATACCTGACTTCCGATGCCGGTGTAATGTTGGTCCCGTGTATTTGGATAATTTTCATTCTAGTTCTCTCTTCCTATAGATGGGTACTATGGTTGTTTGCGATGGGTTTATTTCCAGCCTCACTGTTTGGCACCATTCTTCCGTTGTTTTGAGTCCAGCTTGAATGAGTTCACATAGTGTACCCTTAAACATTCCTCTTGCTGTGATGGCAATATCATCGGCATACCCAACACAATGTAGGCCGAGGTCTGTCAGTATTTCCAGTAGTTCGTCCACCACTAGACTCCACATTAGTGGCGAGCATACTCCGCCCTGCGGCATACTTCGATGGTGCTTACTTCAATGGTCTGATTGCTTACTGAAGTTTCTGCTGTCCTCGTGGCAAGCATCTCAGACATCCATCGAGATATTGTGTCGGTCACTCCCCTTCTCGTTAGTGCCCTTTTTACAGGCACGTGAGATGTAATATCGAAGGCTCTCGCGATATCTAGGAAGGCGCAGAGCGCGATTTCTTTATCATTTAGAGTTTCTTGCATCATGCTGGAACAGTGCGGTCTCTGTGGACCTGCTCGTTCTGTATGCATGTTGGCTTGCATTCAACGGCCGCGTTTCAAAGATAGTGGCTCTGATGTAATTGTCTGCTGCCTTCTCCATCGTCTTGAGTAAGAATGACGTGTGACTCATTGGTCTGAAGGATTTGGGTTATGTCCCATCCTTCTTTCCTAGTTTGGGATGAAGGTGACTTTCGCCTTTCTCCATGCCTTTGGTAAGTATTCCATGGCCATACTACCTCTGGTGATATCTACAAGGTGTGGCAAAACTTCTCTTTCCCCCCTTTGTGAGAGGACTGGGAAGATTTCATGCACCCCTGGCGATTTGAGTGGTTCAAATGTATTCAATGCCCATTCGAGTCGCCCAGCAGTGAGTACCGTTTTTGCGATTACCCAGCCATCTTTAGTGGGTCGACTTGGGCTAGCTTCTTCTTCACTTAGGTTTCTTGGTTGACTATTACTGACAACTATACTGGAAGTTTAAACTTAGGACAGGGTGATAATTCATTAGTAATTTAAATATGTCTAGTTGTTCACAATATTATTTTTGTATTTTTGCTTTACCGGATTACCGGGGATATTTGTATTAGTTTTACTGAGATTTTGGTGCATTGGGTATATATTAATCAATTACGCTTAACTGGAATCGTACATTGTGTGTCACGCGACTCGAAGGTCACGAGTGACCAGCGAGATTATGGATGAAATTCGGCTGAGATTGCCTTTTGAATCATTCAGAGACAATTTGATCGAATGTGACAAATGGCCGAGAGTTACAATTGACTAGATTCTCTACTTCTATTCGTTTCAATACTTCTTTTCGTTTCGGTCGTTTAACTTATTTATATATAAATTTCGGTCGAATTTGTACTTGTTCTTGTCTGTTAAAAACTTTTTTGTTTTTGTTTCGATCCGTTTTTCTTAATTTGGATCAATTTGGAATCGATTCATGCTAATTGAGTACCAAGGTAATTACCGTTTTTCACCAATATTGACCAGTGGTTAAAAATTATTGTTAAAATAATGAGTTTATTCAAGCGATTTACTTAGTCGTTTTTTGTTCTATTTTTCTATAGACTTTAGATAATACATATTTTCAACTTAAGAAGTTCAAGTTTTTAATATTCGTTCAACAACATATTGTAAGAATACAAATAAAATTTGAAATTCAGAAACAGAGTAAATGCAAAAAATCAAAGAACTTAAAACTAAATACTTCAAGCTTTAGGCGAGATGTAAAGGAGTCTGTGAAAAGAAGATAGAACACCACCGAATATATGCAGCCACATAGCCAATCAACCAGCATGTACACTTATTTAACAGAAATAATAATAATATTAAAAAAAATAGTATAGAAACGCCCAGAAAAGTACAGAGAACAACAAGAACTAGTATTTGGTCAACCACACATACCATATTGTAGAAAAATCATTATCATCATTAGATGGTTAGGATTATTGTTAATAATCTCCTGATGATGTTTACATGGTTAGTGAAACACGCGTCGAGTGCGCGTCTAATAGCTAGCATAATCGAAGAACTAGACTAGTGATGACCAGAGCAAGACCAAGACCAAAACGTGCATAGTCTTGGTCTTGTTCTTGCACATAGAGTCTTGGTCTTGGTCTTTTCTTATGGCAGTGGCACACACACAAAAGGGAGATCTGATGACACTCGACGAGCGGTGTGTGTGCGAAGATGTTGGTTGACACGGTTCTTAAACAGTTGTAGGTTGTAATTAGGGGGAAACAGATGTCCTGGGAGTGAGTTTTACAGTGATGGAGTGCTCCAGACAAAGGAGTCATTGTGAAGCGACGTTCTAGGTGTTTCCAGTTGTACGACGTACGGGTGTGCCCTAGCCGTCTGTCGTCACTGTCTGACAGGTGCTGCTGGGGGCGGGATGATGCGAGCCAAATCCTGGGAACATCTGCCAAGACACCCAGTAGTCGAACTGACGAGGATGAAGGAATAGTCGATCCTGCCTTAATCTTAATAATTGTTGTAATCTGCTCCTGTATGCAGTGATAAGTTTCAGTCGCTGGTAAAGGCTTTTCTGATTTAAATTGGGAGACAAGGGTTCTGTCATCTGCAAAACTATAGACAGATTTATTGGTCATTGGTATAGATGAGATCAGAGTTGGTGAAAGTATTGCGCCCTGAGGCACTCCTTTGCAAACTAATGTGCTACATTGGTCTTGGTCTTGCAGTAAGAGTCTTGCAAGTCTTGCTTTTAAACAAGGCGCAAAATAAAAAAAAAATAAAAAAGAAAACAATAAAATAATATTAGGCTGTTTCGACTTTGATTTCCGTATATTCCGCTCTTACCATTGAGTAACTAAAAATTTGAAATTTTATAAAACATAAAAATCTAACAATCGAACATTTACCAATTAAAAATCGAATTAATTATTGATACGTACGTAAAACAAAACATAAAAACTGCACATTTGCGACTACTTTACTTTGATCCACACTATCGCCAAAGCAAAAAGCGAGCGATTTGCGGCTTCCGGCTATTCCGACAAAGCATTTTCGGCGAAATTTACTTTCATTAATGAAAACCGCAAGTGATTTACGATTAACAGCATACCTTACCTATTAAATTAATGTAAAATGCACACAATTTAGAGTAATAATGAAACAAAATATTATTACAAACAATCCCATGATATTATCATACAGTTGCATGAGTCTTGCAACCTGCAAAAGTCTTGGTCTTGCACGACATAGTATTGGTACTGGTCTGGTTCTTGCATACACAGCCTTGATCTTCGTCTTGCTTATCAAAAGACGGTCTCGGTATTGGTCTTGGTCATGCTTTTTTGCAAGACCAAGATCAGTCTCTCTCATCACTAAACTAGATGCCAAAGTAATGACACCGATACTAGCGAAGAATAGTTCGGCTGGAGAGCCACCCATATCAACATATATTAGAAAAGAAGATCCGCCGAGCTCACTTCTGTTCAATATAATTAAGAATTGGATAAGAAACGCCGTACAGTATACTGCACGTGATTTGCCAATGGACAACCGAAAGTTTCTAATCATATATTAATTAGGCTGATAACGTGACGATAATCGCAGGGAACCATGATGATTGAGAAAAATGCTGGAGGCGTTCCATTTTGTCAACTCAACATGAAAATCTCGGTACAGAAGACAAAATCACTAAAATACCTGATGCGCTGTAAGTTAGCAATATGATGAACGCATTGAACATATCAGATCCCTTAAGTAGCTTGTAACTGCCAGCAAACCAGAATAGGATAGACGAGTTAGGGATTACTTTCGGGAAGGCATTGAGGGACCTGGTGAAGAACAACAACTATGTGAATACAGAGGCATAGGTGAGAAACATATAAATCTTCTATGCGTCTGATAATCATAAAGCCCTCAAAACAGAGTTGCGCATATTAATTAACATCACTGTCCACGAGCTGAGAGAATTAAATACCAATCAACGAAATAAGACAAAGATGTGAAACGCAAAATCTAGTAGATGAGTCTAGAGATGAATCACCGACGGTTAAGATAGCCAGAGACCGAACACCGGAAACGCGTTTATCGCCAGACCGACCGCCAAAGAAAATGCTGGACATTCATCTTCAACACAAAAGAGACCACCGAGGTTGATAAAAACGAGCCGCAGGCCTAAAACAAGAGAAAGAATAAAAAGAAAAGAAGTATTAAACAATAATAATAGTACATTAAAAATGACAAATACCTTCTAAGCATGGAATGTAGGGTTATCTGCTCTACAGTAATATTATTTAGATAATTAAATATTTCAGATTGAGCTCTAAACACTCTGCAAAAATGTGCTCACGTGACATTATATACCCGATCAATATTTCGCTTCAACGTTCTGCATACATTTTCTAAAGTTTCGATCGTCTCAACTTCACGTATCCTTTGTTGTAATAACTTTTATGAACGCTCCTGGGTGGAAACATTACTTACGCCGTAAAAATAAATGGCCTGGTCGTCGCTCTATACAAGTCAAAACATTGCTGAACTCGCAGACTCAGTGCAATAAATCCAACGTAGACCGCCTTCAGGAATTACTCTCTATGTCAGTCGGCGTTTTCCTTTTTATTATAGATTATCTGCTAAAATAAATTTTGCTGAAAGTATTTCGTCTTTACTGCAGAGCCGAACTGGTCGTTAATGGATAATACAGAGAGATTCAATATATTGTGCCTGCAATCTTCAATCCTTTAAAATGTAGCTTATAGAGATGTGCCAGATTCCAACAATTTTGTTAATTTTTATATAATGATAAATATTTACATGAGAGGAACAACGATT
>MU188266.1:0-10475 GCA_016904865.1 Pissodes strobi
AAAAAGCTCTTGATAGAAATGAATAAATCACTAATATAAACTCTAGGGTTATATTGACCTGGATACCAGGTCATTCAAATATCCATGGTAATACAATGGCTGATAAACTTGCAAACGTGGGTAGAATTCTGAATGTACCTCTAAAAATAAAGTATGACAAAGAAGAGATAATATCCTTTAGTAAAACTCGAAATGAGTGGAAGGCCTGGTGGAAACAATCTGCAAAGGAAAGAGGAGTATGGTATGCCTCTATTCAGGGGGAGTTCGAATTTACACCATGGTATAAAAATATAACCTTCGTAGATAGAAGACATATAACAACTATTACCCGCATGAGATCAGGTTATTGTCTTACTCCTGCTCATCTTTTTAGATTGTGGCTATTGGAATTCTCAGACTGTGAATGTAACACAGGCATCTCTGACCTTGTGCATATTTTATTCGTGTGCCTCATAATGGACAAGGACTTGTACAGAGAAGTCAACGTGCCTAGCCCCATTTCAGTCAGATCTTTATTAGTGGCGGATTTACCCTAAAGCCCGGTAGGCCCGGGCCTAGGGCGGCCAGATGTTAAGTTTGGCAATAAAGTAATTTCATTATGTAGTATATATGGTGGATGCTGAGAAAGGGACGGCTGATAGCTTGGGGCCTAGGGCGGCTGAGACTGCAAATCCGCCACTGTGAAAAATGAAGAAGAATCATCTTAAATTGAGTGATAGTCAATAGAGATCTCTGATCAGTTTACACTGAAATTGCTACCCGAACGCTCCACTCTTCATCTCTGTCAGCACGTCACTTCAGTCATCGTTCCCCGCAGGTATGTGGGATGACTTTGGAGCCAATCAGAACCATGCCATTAAGAGTCTTGAAGAAACGGCGACATGTTGAAAAAGGGCGGCGTCCGTTAAGCAGCCAGTAAAATATGGGCGATAGGACGACGAAGCTAGAAGCATAAGAATATTTGAATTGAAGGATCTCGATGACATACATGTCAAAGTAGGGAAGAAATAAACTATCCTGTTGTGTTGTAGCGAGTTTGACTTTGGTCACAGAGGGTAAACTCGCCCTAGTACAATCCAATTCTACGACCTAATGAAGCTGATGACAAAAAGAAGCTGAAAATGGAAGAATATTAATTTAGGATATTTACAATGCAATTTACAATTCAGTCAAATTTCATGTGGGATGCAAAGCTATTGAGGTATTTCACTAAGGCATCCAGGAAGCTGGATCATGAAAAATGAAGAAGATTCATCTTAAATTTGAGACAAGCTTAGTGATAGTCAATAGAGATCTCAGATTAGTTTACACAGAAATTGCTACCCGAACGCTCCACTCTTCATCTCTGTCAGCACGTCACTTCAGTCATCGTTCCCCGTAGGTATGTGGGATGACTTTGGAGCCAATCGGAACCATGCCATTAGGACTCTTAAAGAAACGGCGACATGTTGAAAAAGGGCGGCGTCGGTTAAGCAGACAGTGAAATATGGGCGATATGAAGCTGAAGCTAGAAGCAAAAGAATATTTGAATTAAAGGATCTCGATGATATATATGTCAAAATAGGGAAGAAATAAACTATCCTGTTGTGTTGTAGGGACTTTGACTTTGGTCCCAGAGGGTAAACTCGCACTAGTCTATTCCAATTCATCGTCCTAATGAAGCTGCTGACGAAAAGAAGCTGAAAATTGAAGAATATTTAGGATATTTACAATGCAATTTAAAATTCAGTCAAATTTCATGTGGGATGCAAAGCTATTGAGGTCTTTCACTATGGCTTCCAGTAAGCTGGATCATGAAAAAGGAAGAAGAAACATCTTAAATTTGAGACAAGCTTAGTGATAGTCAACAGAGATCTCTGATTAGTTTACACTGAAATTGCTACCCGAACGCTCCACTCTTCATCTCTGTCAGCACGTCACTTCAATCATCGTTCCCCGAAGGTATGTGGGATGACTTTAGAGCCAATCGGAACCATGCCATTAGGACTCTTGAAAAAACGACGACATGTTGAAAAAGGGCGGCATCGGTTACAAATGCCGGACAAAATTAAGCAGACAGTGAAATATGGGCGATAGGAAGCTGAAGCTAGAAGCATAAGAATATTTGAATTGAAGGATCTCGATGACATACATGTCAAAGTAGGGAGTGTTGTGTTGTAGAGACATTGGCTTTAGTCCCAGAGGGTAAACTCGCACTAGTCCAATCCAATTCATCGACTCCAATGAAGCTGATGACGAAAAGAAGCTGAAAATGAAGAATATTTAAGATATTTACAATGCAATTTACAAATCAGTCAAATTTCATATGGGATGGAAAGCTATTGAGATCTTTCACTAAGGCATCCAGTAAGCTGGATCCTGAAAAAATATTATCAAACATTAATGACTCAACGATGATTTTAATTAATAAATATCTAATTCACAATAGAATCAAACTATAAAGATATCGTAGTAATAGCTTTCAAGTATTGACATAATATAACATTAATAACCTAATAATAGTGTAGGAGAGTAAAAAAATGTAATTAACAAGATAAAGGCATTAAAATTGAGTGAAACAATCTAATTAGAATCCTTTCTTTTAGTCCTATGGGTTCTTCATCCGAGATAACCTTTCGGTGTGTGTAAGGTGTCCGGGAGCGAGAAGAGTGTTAACCTCTGTTGTGCTCTCTGTCTAACTACTTACTCTTAGTAAAAACATGTATAAGTATAAAGTGAATTGAATAATAACATTGGAAATCGCGATTAGTTTTGGAAAGTTTAAGAAAAGTTTGAAGTCAGCTGGAAAGAAAGAAATTGTTGCAAGAGGGGCGGTCACTGAATCGGTCTATCCCCCTTACCTCCCACTCGATTTGCGTAAATGCTACATGCGAATTGCGAAGCCCACAGTGAAACTAAAGTAAAATATATTTTGCAACAAGCTCTACTGCACGACGCGACGCTCTTACCAAAATTTACAAATGTCATTTTTCCATTTAAAATTTTTGCGTCACTAATGGTACGCAAGCAACGCACTTCGCACGACATGTGCTTACCCCGGGACTTACCACGTCAAGTAAAACTGAAAGTATTGAAATAATCAGCATAAAATAGCAGGAAAAATTAACCTCAAAAACTTAATCGTCTTAAAATTAGACTAAAGGCTAAAGGCCCAAAAACATTTAGGTGCTTGCCCCGAAGTTTGCTCTGTCAAGTAAAATTGAAATAAATGGAAAATAAACCAACAATAAAGCGGAAAAAGAAGTGAAACTAAACTGTAGCGCGCGCAGACATAATTTAATTCTGAAAGATAAATTTGTCTTATGTATGCAATATATCGGATCTCTATGAACTTTTTATGTTAAGTTATGTTATTTCTTAAATCAAATTGTTTATCTATATAACACCACCTGTATGTGCTTTAGCCTACGTATCCGAAATTGTATGAACTGTCCATGCTTTACATTTTAGATTACTCGGATACCCTAAAAGATTTTTCAAACGAGCCAGATGCCAACAGTCCGAATAGCTCATGTTCTAAACGGAAACAAAGAAGGTACAGGTAAGTTTTTCAAAAATTATCTTCTTAGTGCTTGTAGATGTATATATTTCTTATTCTATCTTAAGCTACTGACCACCACAATAAGTCAAACAGATTTATTTAACGCATTTAAGACATACTCTATTTCTAGGACTACGTTTTCAAATTACCAACTTGAAGAGCTGGAACGGGCCTTTCACAAAACGCACTATCCGGACGTATTTTTGCGGGAAGAATTGGCCCTTAGGATAGATTTAACAGAAGCGCGGGTGCAGGTCTGGTTCCAGAATCGAAGGGCCAAGTGGCGCAAACAAGAAAGGTACATGTCCAAAACAATGGGACATATGCAAGTCAGTAGTAGTGATGGAGGAATGCCGATGTCCATGCATTTATCCGGTGGGTTTTTGTGAAGATATTATCTAACTTTAAGACGTAATACAGTTTTGGAACAATACAAGTTGAAAATTAATTAAATATACAAATACAAATTTTGCCGTAACTGATGTACATAGG
Organism: Pissodes strobi; assembly: GCA_016904865.1. NCBI lineage: Eukaryota > Metazoa > Arthropoda > Insecta > Coleoptera > Curculionidae > Pissodes > Pissodes strobi. The sequence continues at coordinate 4,034 of MU188266.1, forward strand.
CAACCAACTTAACATACACGACACGTCATGCATGGAAGAAGACGTGCAACGAGTTCATAGATGTAGAGTGGCGAGGGACAAATAGAACAACCCAACTAAGGTGCTCTACTGTGCTCAGCAATAGATTATAAATACATATATTCCTATTAAAACAGTAGCTCTCACAAATCGATGCGAAATGTCAGTTAATAACTACCAAGGTCGAATTTATATTCACACATTTTTTCCCTCCAGGATGTCAGTCGACATTGGACCAACCTCTACTCAATTTCGCACCATCAGAAACCTCAAATTCCCAAAATCTATTCATGGGCTTGGAATGGTCGAATATGGTTCAACCAATAACGTTTTCCAACACAAATTCTATGGACATGCCCTGTGTGGATCCTCGTCAATTGTTAGAAGCGCATGATAACAATAGTCTAAGGTAATATAAAGTATCTCTCCTGACATGAAAATAAATTTGCTTTTATTTTTTTAGTGACTCAAACGTTTGCCAGATTGACATATCGCTAGCCGATCGCTTGACCAACTCTATCCAGAGCAACGTATTAGACAAATGTTCGTTGGAAAATGGCACTATAACGATTTCTATGGAAAACCTACTGGACAATAACAGTCCCTTGGAAATCACACGATCAACTACCACCTCCCAAAGCGAGTGTCACATCGAGACTTCTACCGAACATTGTGGCACTATAATGGAAAAATGCTCAATGGACAGTGGTTCTAGGAATCATTGCGCTTTGGAAAATTGCGCGTTAGATCACTGCTCTATGGAAAACGAATGTTCCGTAGAAAATCGCGTAATTTCCATGGACGAAGCAATGGACGATTCCATCGAAACGACCAGGAATGTCTTGCTTTCAGAAATGGAAGAGGGCGGCATGACTTTGGGCATTTCAGGGTGTAGTCGAGATGACGATGATATTTCGATAGATTCCGATTTACTGACATTGAAACCGAGAGTTCGGAACCTGGAAGGCTGCGAAAGTGATGTGGCTTAAAGAGTCAATTAAAAAACTTCCATAGGATCTTGTGAAACTATAGACAAATATGCTTCCAGTAAAAAGTATCAATTTTATTGGAAATGCAGCTGAAAATATCGTGGAAGCTATAAGAACTCCGTCGATTTAAAAAATTTGAGGGATTGATTGATGATGTGTTACTTGAAAAAGCTATCTATGTTCTATTTACCTACACTTTTCTTACAAAAGGAGTTTGCAATTTGTGCCTTAGCATCTCTGGCTCTATGCAAGTTTCGTGGACAGATGCTGCAATTAAAATAATATGAATCCAATCAGGAAGCACTACTAAAACAATTGTAGCATACTGCGATAGTGATAATAATATATGATTGCTTATATAGTAAAATATTTAAATTTAAAATATATTGTGCCTTCTTTCTTCGTAATAAAGATAGCAATAAGCCTTCAGGCTTGAATAGGAACGGCTAAATGCCTTGTCAATTTCGCGCTTTGCATGGCCCTCCGCTCGATAAGTGGACGCAACCAACAAAATCTAACCAAATAAACCAAAGAAAAAAACTTTTTACACAACTTTAAAAAAAAAATTAAAAAAACATGTCTTGCCACTGGAATCGAACTCGGGCCGTCGTATATCACAAGCACTGCACTAAAAGACCTGTTGACAGCAATTCATTGGACCGTAAAGACATGGATAATTAGGATACGTCGTACTGCGCATGCGAATTGACAACATTGTTAACATTTGTGCTACATTTATATATCTAACTAGCGCAGGTACAGTCAATGATGTGTTGTCAATTATTTGCAAATGATTTATCAAACAAGCGGTTATACCGGAAGGAACATGTATTAAACGTATCACCTTTACCAGAAGTTGCCATGATTTTAGACGAGTCCTGGGCTGCGCGCGCATCACAATCTTTATGTTTAAATTTTTATTTTTTTCACTTCATGCAACCCAACAAAACTAACCCAAGGCATGCCCAAAATCAAGAAAATAAAATAATTATATTATTATAAACATAACCTTAAAACAAACATCTCTTCCCGCTGGAATCGAACCCGGGCCGCTGTATCAGAAAGAGACCATTTAACCCCTGAGCCAGGATGAGGATGCCCACTGGAAGCGATTTCCTGGACAATAAAGACCAATAAGAGCTAATTAAGTCAGCCTGCAGCAAATACCACTTCCCTGAATAAAATTCTGTTTGTCAGCCTGAATTTCGTGAAGAAAATTCTAACCCTATTTTCTCAAAAACTAAGTGTCTACTATCTTGTTTTATAACACTTAATTTGCCTAATTCAGATAGAATTATTATTCAATTATTGTCGTAAAAACTAAAAAAGATACCTGGAAGCACGTCGAACAAATTATTTTATGGTTATGTGATACTTTGCTGTCGGATATTTTATTTCCACCCTATTTTTTGACACAGCTGAGGAACTCAGTTATGTGTTGGCTGAGTTGATCATTCAGCGGCTTTCTCAGAGCTGTGTGTCAGCCTACCCGTTCACGGAAACAGCATAGTCATTATTTCAGTTGCTGAGCATCCCTGAATGCACCATAAGCGTCTCTCGAACCGGACTAATTTTCGGTGCCACATGCGCAATGGTGAAACAACAACGAGATATCGTAATTATCAATGTCTCTACGTTCTAGAAAAACTTCTACAAAGCCTCGGTGGTGATGTAGGCAGAGTGCTTGCGTGTTATTCTTGCGCTGCGGGTTCGATTCCCGTTGGTAGCGACAGATGTTTTGTTACCTTTTCTGAGGCTATGTTTGTTTTTTATTAATTTACCTTTTTTCTTAATTTTGGATTAGTCTGGGTTAGGCTCGGGTTAGTTTTGCTAACTTGGTTAGTTCCTATTGATGGGGCCCCCGTAGCGAGCGAAGCGAGCGGAGGGCCATGAAAAGACATAATAATACCTATTATTCATTTCGCCATTGCGCATGTGGCATCGAATCTTTTTGTAAACATTGTGATAATCGAGTCTAGCCTTCACGCATGTGTACGTGCTATTGCATATACATTTTGAAAGTTCTTTTTTCTTAATTCTGGTCATTATCATGACTTAGATTGGGTTAGTTAGTTTTGATTGGTTGCGCCTCGGAGCGAGCGGAGGGACATGCGTGAAGTGGATGCCGCCAAATACGCAGGTCCTAAAGTCAAAAATTTGCGGGAGGTAGACTCGAGTCATTGTGATACGCGCGACAAGCGTCTAGCAAACGGCGTTACGCCAATTGAACCGTCAAATTCAACGAAGTTGTTCTTGTTCTTCTATTGCCTCTGTTTCCAGAAGTGTACTACTAAATTCAGCATGGTCTTCCCCTCGCTTCGCTCGCTCCTGGGCGCAACCAAACAAAACTAACCAGACTAAAAAAATAAGAAATTTCCTCCGTCTTGTTGCCGACGGGAATCGAATCAGGAACCTTCGTATCGAAGCGCAAGTATCTGACCACTGCACTGTGAAACCTGTTGGCAGGAATTGACTGGCCCGTACGCACATGGGTAATTCTATACATTCGACAATTATGACGGTTCAATTGTCGTAATACCCTATAGCCCTCCGTAGTAATACCATTCGATAGACGCTTTTATACGATCGCAGCTCAGAACTCGTCAGGCGGTTGGACTCGTTAGGATCGTTAGACATAGGCATAAAATATGTGCTAGTCACATCTCTTCAAATATTAAAACACCATGTATTGCTCTCTCGCAAAATCAACAAAAACTATCGTAAGGCTGCTCGAAATTAAGAAAATCTAAGAATTGCCTGCATCCATATACTGCAAATACCCTAGACTTTATCTAATGATGATATAAGCGAATTCTATAAAAATGTAGCATTTGTTATTAAAAATTCACCAGGGAACGACAGGTTAAAAAGTATAAGCCTGGAATATGAAGTGTGATTTATCCCTTTCTCTGGCTAGACGATCCATTTTACAGTCACAGTTTAGACCAACCTAATAAAAATCCTCGACAATGTAGGTTGCGGCGTGATTAATATTTCTGATTTATTCCTTTCTTTTTTTGGAAATCAATCTACCTGTCACTTTTCTCGGGAAATTAACTCATCAGCAATAAATATATGGAGGAATAATTTACTAAGAAAAAAAATTCAACAACGTCGATATTCAACCTAATCATAGGAATTTTTGTGCAAGTTATTATGTCACCACATAAGCTAATAGTTAGGAATAGTTTGTGTCAGAGCAGAAAAAAAAACCTTTAAAAGCATACATTAATTTGGGTTTCGACATGTGGCATCCTTGCAACTTCCATCAAATTATAGTAGACGTTTCCAGTACCACATCAGAGAGCTTCAGAGTTGCGCGCGCAGTACATTGTTGACAACCACCATATCTTTAGGGTCTAGCGAGATGCTGTCAACTGGTCCGTAGCGCAGTGGTTGGATGCTGAGTCTGCGATACGGCGGCGGCCCGGGATCGATTCCGGTGGCAATAAATGCTATTTTTTAATTTTAATATTATGTATAAAGAGTTTTTTTTTCTACATTTTGGACATGTCTTGGATTAATTTTGGTTAGCTTCTGTTGGTTGCGTCCCGTATCGAGTGGAGGGACATGTGCGAAGTGTAAATATTTTTTTCTTCAAACGTCCGTAAATCCGTCATTACTCGACTGTGTAGGCGGCCGTGAAGTTTCGTTTTTCCTCCGCCGGAGCTTTACTTTTCACTTTTCCGCCGGCGGAGGTAAAAGTGTTACCATAGCAACATAGATACAATACAAACAGACAACAATATAAGCGTCAACAACTCAAGATTTATTAAACTACAATTTGTATTTGTCACTCAATTTGTGACTGCATTTCTAAAAATCACTAATTTAGGAACAAATTGGTTATTATTTAATCGAACTTACTCAATAACTGCTTATCAATACGGAATTAAAACGCAATCGGAGACCCAATCTTAAAAAATAATTATTGTTGACAGTGTCCACTGACAGCTTGATGTTACATTATATTAACCGACACCGGTCTAGGCAAGGCCACCTACGACCGTGGTCTAAGCCGCCTTGCGATCCCATTTATCTTTAATAATAATTAGATATTATTACTATTAAAAAGAGATGTTTTTGCATTAATTTGTCGACATTTGAAGAAAAAACAGCATATTTTATTTGGAGGAAAAGTTACTTTTCATGGCTTGCTCTCTATTACCAGCCTCACTCCGTTCGGCTGTTAAACACGAGCGCGCCATGAAAAGTATCACTTTTCCTCCATATAAAATAATATACTATTTTCTGCAATGTGATGCGCGCGCAACTCTGAAGCCCTCGGATGCGGCAGGGGTAACGTCTTGTTCAAATTATGAGAAGCGGCTAACTGTAGCCGAAGTGAATTACTTGGAGCTAGACCTTCGCGGCACCTAATCAGCCGAATGTATTACTCCCTACTCACTTCACGCATGGCCCTTCGCTCGTTACGGGGGCTCAAAGAAGAGGGACTAACCAAAACTAACCCAAAATGAAGAAAATATACTTTGTACAAACATAATCTCAACAACTCATTGCAATGCAAAGACATCGGTAAACTGAAGGCTGATTAGCAGTCTTGCTAAATCTAGCTCTAAATCAGTGAATTGCTGTCAAGTGTTCTACTAGTGTAGTGGTCAGATTCTGTGCCTTTAATACGGCGGCCCGGGTTCGAATCCCGTCCCCTGCGTATTCCTTTAAATTTTTTTAAGGTTACGTGTGGAAATTGTTTTTGCTTCATTTGGAGCATGCTTTAGGCTAGGTTTGTTAAGTTGCGCCCCCGTAGGAAGCGGAGGGCCATGCGTACAACCATTTTTTGACAAAGCAATTTGGTCAATATTGTTAACATTTGGGCTACAGTTAGCCGCTCCTAATCACATACCACACTGTGCTCCTAATTTTTGTATCATAACATCGTGATGACGTCATATCCTTTCCTAATTTGCTATTCGAATTTGGTTGTGTTAAGTTTAAATTATTCCTTAAATTATGTGAGGCTGTGTGAACGGTATATCAAATATATATTTAAGCTATTACTTCTCTTAGATGGGACAGAGGCAATTGGAACACTTTTTTAATTATATAGGTACAATTTTTACTTTGTAACTTATTTAATAGCCCTGGTATGATGAAATTCTTGCAAAACGTAAAGAACGAGACGTGCCTTGAATCCTAATTTAAAATTTTCAAAAGTCGATAGACGAGATTGCACATAACACTGATTGCGTTTATTGATTCTAAATAAAATGAGTAATCTGTTTATAAAAAATATTGCACATCCAATAACCTAATACTTAGGTAAGTAATCGATTTTTTACAGTACTCAAATACAAATAGGTAATTATGGAACCTCTGCACCAGCATATTCCATAATAAATAAATACTTAATTAAAATTAATAATTGTGCTAGGTACATATTGAAATATGGGAGAGCCTACGACATACTTAGGAGC
>MU188266.1:10485-64865 GCA_016904865.1 Pissodes strobi
AATGTCACATATTATTTGGTTTACTTGAAGGCATAATAGTTAAACTTACTTTGACGACATAGTCAATCTTCCACCTAACGTCTGTAACATGAGGTAAATGACTACCGATGTTCAACAGCTGAATTCTTATAGGGTTAAACCACTTTACATAATAATTCTTTAGAATATTGGCTCGCTCCGTTTCAATATTGCATTCTGTAACCATAAAGTTTAAGAACTCCTCATTTGACTGGTTATTTCTTACAGATTGGGCAAAGACATATAGTAATGAAGCATACAGTTGTTTCAAAACAGCCCCTTCAGCTAAGGTGGAAATATCTAAAATTTGGAATCTTAATACATGCTTCCTACTTGAAAAACATTGTGTTCCTTACCATAGACTTCTTTTTGATTCGACAGGACATTGCAACAGTTTTCAAGTAATTTCTCTAAAGTAACATTGCTGATTATTTCGTTATTATTCAATAACTTAATAGATTTTTTATATTTTTCATCCACATCCATGCCTTCATCAGTTCCTTTAAATAATTATTGTGAATTGTGACAGATCTCTAACCTGCAAAAACAGAAGTCAAATTATTGATCATAGCAGATTTGGACTAGTTATTAAAAGTCCCTCGTAATTGCGACAACAACAACAGGCATAGCGGCATTCAATCGATAGTATGGTCTATCGAAATTTTTGCTTTTTTGTGTACGAACTTTGAAAATTGCATACTGGTAACCGAAGTCGTTTGGGTCTTTTGTTATGGATTAAAGGTTTGATTGTTGTATTAGTATTCCATAAATAAAGCGATAATATGCGGAATCGATATCGATGGTATGGCTCGCCGCATATCCAATTGTCTTATTCGCGACTACCTGCAGAAATTTTCAGCCTTCACGCATGCGTGCGTGCTAATTTAAACATTTTTTCAAGTTGTCTTATTGTTTTTCTTCATTTTGGGCATTGTCTTGGGTTAGTTTTGTTCGGTTGCTCCCTCGGAGCGAGCGAAGCGACCGGAGGGCCATGCGTAAAGTGAAATATTCTATATATTCAGGGCCGAAGGTCGAAAATTTGCTGTAGGTAGACACGAGTTATCTGTTCGACGAATGTTTGGTTTACTCACCAGTTTATTGTTAACCTACAATTATTATTTTTTGATTTTCTAGTTTGTGTCTGGTGTCCTCATTTAAATTTAAAGTTCTTTTTCCTAGCAACAAATGTATTGTTAGATCAATGTTGACCTATTGTTACCACCTAGAAACCATGTTAATTCACAAGAGTTGTGTTATTATATGTGCCGTGGAGTTGTCTTTACAGTGATTTTCTTGGATTTTTCTAAGAAGGCCCCTTGGTTTCAATATGACTGAATGGTTTATCAAGCTCCAAAAAGCGAAAAAATCGTGTATAGTAGACAAAAATTTGAAAAAAATCCATTACGATTTTGGAGATGACAAAGAATTAGTAGAGGAATATGATTTAACTACAAACTGTGTGACTCGAAGAGCGTGGAGGTACAATAAATCATTGAAAGGCGAAGGATCCTGGGAAATTGAAATTGGAGATCCTGAGCCGGTGTATAACGCTGAAGATAAATGTATGATTCGCGAGGATGCTACTCAGGTATGAATAAAATAAAGTGTCGAGAATTCTGAATTTTTTAAACAGATATAATCCTTTTGCAGCCATTTGTCTCAAGAAGGATCACAAAAATTAACCTCGAATGGCGGATAAGGAATCTCCCATATCCTATTGAGGTGTACTCAGTTACTGTAGATAAAGAATCCCATTCCTTGATTGTACGAACCACTAACAAAAAGTACTATAAGAAACTGCCTGTACCTGATTTAGAAAGGCTCGGCATTGAATTGGAACAAGAAAATGTGGCCTTCTCACATAAGTTCAATACTCTAATTATAACGGTAAGTAGAATATATGAGGTAGCATTAATAATAATAATTTAATCAAAACAATTTAAGTTAACAAAATGCCCAATATTTTAGTATAGATTGACGTAATATAAGTAATATCCAGTTAAAAAAAATTACCTGGAGTATTTCAGTAGATATTTTATACTTGTAGATTGCAGATTCCTATAAGTAGCTAATTTTGTCTATTGCAGTATAAGAAGCCGAAGAAGTTGCTTGATTTTGAAAAGGCTGTGCTTGAAGAAATAAAACAGATTCAACCTAAGAACTATGGAGACGAAGTTAATAACTGCAACCCAAGTTGAAAATTGGAAAAATAGTGCTATATATAATTTTAACAGCAGTGCAAATTTTTGAAATTGAAGTATATTCAGTTTTTGTTTCAATAAACCATCCCTCTCTGCATGACTGCAAAAAAAATATTTGTTTTATACTTTTCGAGTTCCCCTTATAAGTTTAATTTGGAATGTAGATGTATCGGGTATCGACCAAGAATCGTGAACTCTAATACGATTCTTGGATATCGACCAAAGAAATTAATTGTTTATAGTCCTTGGGTATCGACAGTTTCAAAGCTGGGTTCGGCATTATCACTCCGTGTACGCCAAGTTACTTTACGTACTGTGTGCACCTACGGAGAGGAGTGAATGGAGTTCACCCAAAAGTTAAATCTCAAGACAAGACGTTGCGTGGACCAGGTCACAGGCCTTCATAGTTGCTTCACATTTCACTTTTTTAACACTGTTGAGCTACGAGACCACTTGAGAGCAATTCGCTGTACCATAAAGATATGGTGTTTGTCAACAATGTAATGCGCGCGCAACTCTGAAGGCCTGTGACCAGGGTTTCGGAAACGTTTATTTTTAAGTTGTCAAAGTAAACTATAAAGTAGTCAAAATGCCCAAGTTGTTTATGTCTTCGGTTAATTTAAATTTTCTATCGATCAGCAAAAATGAAGGAAGTAAATCAATTATATCAAGGGAATGACAATAATGGAAAATTATCTGTTTACAGTCTACATGTCGATTCCGACCAGGGCGTGTGGGTAAAAAATACACTTTTTCTACTCCAAGTCCAAGTATCAAAAAATCTGCACTGACTCCACTCGACTCCGTTCTTAGTTGTCATCTGTCATTATCAGCTGATTTTGGATAACAACAGGAATTGTATATACACAAATCCCTAAAAACACTCAAAAAAATATTATTTATCGATAATTCAGTGTTAAATATTAGAAAATATTTAAACTTACCATAATGGCAAATGATAATGTACATTGGTCCAGCCAGGAAATGATCGAAAACGCCAGTAGCTGGTCTTTGGCGGGTGATGTCGCCGTTTTAAACAGTCTAAAAAAGTTTTCTGAGGTAAGAATAAAACAAAGTTCAGTTTTTAAAACATCTATTTAACAGCCATCTATTATGGTATATGCCTTGCCTTTAGGCTTTTACATTTTATGTACCTATTTTTTAGAATCTTTTATCGGACACAGAGTCGTTGAATGGAAAGGTAGATAATCTATTAAATAGTCTTGAGAATGTTAGTTTGAAGCTGGAGTTAACCAAAAACGAGTTTCAAAGTTTGAGAAACACTCAGTTTATTGAAAATCGTGTGTATGAGGATGACGAGACTTTTGAAATCGATGAAAGCCAGGTACTTAATTCACAACCAAAATATATGCTTTAATGATTTTAAAAAGCTTAATGACAAATCAATGAATGTAAATAATGCAACATACTAGCACAGTTGTGATAGTCTGTTGAAGAGATATGAACAAGTAACAAATATTTGCTTAATTGAGGGAAGCAAATCCCCAAAAAATGCACTTAAACTAAGAATTTATTTTAGCCAGAAGAAAAAGAACCGACTGACGAAGACAAAGAAAATGCCATTAAAAAGGCAATTTCAAAAGGTTTGGCAATAATGGCAAAATACTATGACAAAGTTGAACTGGCTGTAAGTGATAGTGAAGATGAAGGCAATGAGAAAAGGCAGGTTATTCGTAGTGCTTAATGTCACTTGATTGATATCCTAGAGTTTTTCAAGTCTAAATTAGAATTGTTAATTGTTTTTAGTTTTCTATGAGTCTAGTGCCGAGTATATCCATTTAAAAATATTGTTGCTAATTTTTTTTGTCAGTGCTGTATATTTAGTAATATGGAATACCATTAAAAAAAAGGAATAGAAGAAACCGAAATTATGGTTGGTTCTTGCTGATCCTTAATTGATTTGGCTGTTTACATTTACTTTCTGTTAACTTGGTTGGTTTGGATGATATGTTAAGGCAGTATTGAATCATGAGGCTAAGCAAAGTATTTAACCCTTTTATAAAAGAAAAGAATACAAATGCAGCAGAAGTCTTGAATTTCCTTTAGTGCAAATGATTGAGGAACAATTTAAATACATTATTAGAAGAAAATCTTCAATGTGGTCTTTCATTTTTAGCTATGTTCTTCAACCAAAAGATCAATATGCAGATAGACCTTTACCTTATTTAGTAGGCACTCAAGACTGGTACAAGAAATGGCATGTTGGGCTTCTACCTTCCGACAGCGAATCAGAATCTGAGAAAAAGGAGGATGTTTATAGCAGCAGCAGTGACTCGGAGGAGTATTTGCCTAAGAATCGTATTGTGGTATGAAATTTGCACTAGTTATTTATGACCTATTTATTATTAGGAACACTTACACTTTATTGACACAAGAAAACTGATTGGAAACATTTTTCTGTCTATTTCAGGGCTCCGAAACGAGTTCAGAACTTGATTTTACAAACAGAAATGCAGGCCCAGTTGCAAATTCTACTTTCAATGATTCTCAAGATCGGAGAACGGAGGACTTTCACTCTTCAGATGAAAGCTCAGAGCAGAGCAGCTCACTGCCAGCCAAAGTGAGTAAAAAGGTTCAAAATTTCTAATTATTTTGCTTCAATACAAATTACGAATTATTCTGTTCCTGGAAGGCGCAATAATTTTGATGAACTCAAAACTCGGTTTTGTAACATAATTTTTATTTTTTCCATATTTTATTTGCTTAATATGCCCACGAGGATAGGTTCTTATTACCATAGGATTTATTATAAGAATATAACAAAAACTGGTTGTTGGGATTTTTGCCTTAAAATTCACCATTCCCAAGAATTGTTATTAAAACATGCAGTAAACCATTGGAAGGCTTATAAATGTATGATAAGAGTATTCTCTAGAAGTGATCTTTATAATAATTTTTGTAGTTGATACATTTAGGCAGGTTGACGAATGCCAACTTGTTTTGTTAATTTTTAGACGCCGATTTCCAATAAAAAATTCGCTGAACAATTAGCAGCGAAACTTGGTGATGTAATTAGTGGAAAAATTGAAGCACCTGAAAGTGCTGCTAAACCCACAGGAGCAGTTGCTCAACCAGCAAAATATGGTAAGCAATTACTCTTAACAAGATGATGTACTTTATATAGAACAATAAACCAACTAGACTCAATTAAGATAAAAGACAAAAGACAAGATACATAACAATGGCAATAATAATAATCTCTATTTAAGTAAGAAATCGTAATTCAGTAAATAAAGTTTAACTTCAAAACTTGGCAATTGTGACAATAGTAGTCAACTATCTCATATGGGATAAGGCTATTTATAAAATCAAATAAAAAGGCTTACCTAACTGTCAATTCGCCCTGCATGCAAATGGAATTATGCCGTCAAGCTCACGCGTTTCAAAATTGTAGGATTTACGTTAAAGCCCGCGAATTGTCGAATTTATTTATGGTTGGTAGGGAAAATATTGAGCTTTATCACACTATTGGACCACCCTATATAATGTGTTTTTAAAGGTAACTTATTCTCTGATGAACCTCCACCCGTGGACGATTTCGACGATACATTGCTGCCAAAATCAGCACACCAGGGGCTATTTTCTGGTGGCAAGAATCTGTTTACAGAAAATAGCACAAACGACCCACTTTGGGGTTTACAGCAGGAAACAAGTGGTAAGCAGTGGGTATAAGTATTTCTTAATTTGAGGGTTGCCATTAAGCTTAAATGAAAAATATGTAGTAAAAGGGTGATTCATCTACAATATACAAATTCCATATATTTTCACAGGTTCTACTAAGAAAGGTCCAGATGAACAAATACCTGTCCTACCTAGTCAATCATCAAGCAATATTTCCAAAGCAAAGGTAACTGAATACATTATTTGTGCCAGTGATAAAACATAAAATATCTTTCTTGAATATGTAGGTTCCCAAGGGACTGTTTGACAACTCAGATAGCTCCAGCGAAGAAGATCTGCTGACAGTGACGGAAAAGAGACGGCTTATGAGCGCAACTGTTGCCAATCCATATATGCAAATTTATAAAACAACATCAGTGCCGTTCGTGGACGAGGAACCACCTGAAATTACACCTAGAAATAAGAGCGGAGCTTCTAAAAAGGTATAAATATGTTCTGTAGTTTAGGTTGCCGATTTCCTTGAAGAACGCATTTGATGGTCATTCATGTTGTTTTCAGAAGCCAGTAACTACCAATCAAGAACAACGGAGTGAGAAAGTCTCTGTGGTTCCCCAAGCAATCAAAGACAAACCACTTAAAAAGTCTGGTTTGTTTGATGAGTCTTCCGATGAAGATATATTTATTCCAAAGACCAAAAAAACTGGACTAAAGGCCCCAGAAAAAGTACCCAATGTAGAGGGAGGTAAAAAATTGAGCTTATTTGAAGACTCTGATGACTTTACGTCCCCGAGCCACCAAGCTTCGAGGGCAGCTGAAGAAGTGAAGAAGCTAAGCCTTTTTGAGGACGACGATGGTCTTTTACACGCTACGCAAACACTGAAGAAACCCAACGAATCAAAGAATTCGGGCCTATTTGACGAAAATCCAGATATATCTATATCATCCAACCAAGCTCAACGTGAAAGCAATATCTCTACCAAATCAAAGAATTTAGCTAAGAAGATTAGTCTTTTCGATGATGATGATGATGACGATTTTTTGAAAGAAGAAGAGGATATCTTTTCTAATATATCTAAAAAGAAGACCTTATTCGACGATTTTGAAGAAAGGTCCCTTAAAAGACCCACTAGAGGACTTTTTGATGATTTGGAGGTTGCTAAGTCATCGAATAACACTCCAAAGGAGCTCTCTAAAAGCTCCGAAAGCGTTGAAACTAAAAGCGGCGTGGGTAATATTGAAACTTCTGGTGTGGAGACACATACCGAGGGTTTATTTGGAGACTTGAGGACTCCCGAAACTTCTGATAACAGCGATGGTAATTTGTTTTTTCAAAAGCAATCCTCTACAGAGACCGTCAGGAAGCAAGAAATCCGCAAATTAGATGCAGAGATTTTGTCTACAAATGCAGAGGATTCCATTGCCAGGGCAGATACAAGCGAAGTTGAACCTGATAAGATTTCTGAAGAAGATAAACTTGCTCATGAAGAGAATAAACTTGCTCAGAGTGAAGATAGAAACGGAAGCATCTCTTATTTAACTGAAAAGGACGCTTCTAGTAATAAAGTTTTGGAAAATCAGGGAGAAACTAGCAGTGGTGACACCCTCCATGAAGATTCCCGTAGAAGTGCTATAGATAAGAACTATCAGCAAGCGGATATTGATCCTAAAGTTAACCAGGTGTCAGAGAACGTTCCCAAAAATATTGAAACTGTTTATACCGATGAGAAAGAAGTATTGAATGTCAAGGATAACAATATTGATAAACCGAAGCCAGACAAGAAGGAGGTGCTCGAAAAAATAAGAAAAAATTTTGGTTTATTTGACAGCGAGAGTGAAAAGTCATCCGACGAAGATATATTCGGCGGAGATGACAAAAAGAAAGAAATCGAAACGGAGCAAGTCCCAGCAGAGAACGTAGATACTTTGAATAATGTAAGCCCAGCAAGAGACGAGCCCTCAAAACTTAAAGATGGATTTGAAGAAAAAGTCTCAGATAGTGGTAAGTTTTATGAGAGAATAGTTTCCTATCTAATTATTGACCAATAGGCACGAAAACATCGTTGCGTTGCCTCTCTTGCAGTGACTTCCCATTCGAACATATTATTCCTGAGGCTCTCCAGTTTGTTATTGGTTATCCTCTGCAAACTGCTGTTTCTGATGCTGACGTATTTTTTTTTTTTTTTTGAAAGTCTGATAGAACCAGCCTGGTTGGCTTGGAATCTAGTTGAAAGATCTCATGAAAAGGGTATTTGTAGTTTGGATGCTTCATGGTCTCTCACATTTTTTGTTTGTAGGCTTTCACAAAAGCTACTCGACTAATGATGCATTGTTGTGGTGTTTCTTTATGTTTTATTCCTGCACAATTTTGTATTTTAGGCTTGTTATTGTGAGATATAATAGTTGCGGTTTATTTTGGTGCAGTTTGTGAGTGGTATTACTTCAGTTGTGATGAAGATTGTTCAGTTCATACTACCCTCCAAGAATCTTGCATTTTAAACATTTTGATGGTATTCACGTGTTCCGAGATTTTCCCGCCAACTCACTTTAACCTCAAATTCAGATATAAAGCCGGTGTTTGCGGAATACAGTGTTGCCAAAGTGACCCATTTTTCCAAGGTCTGAAGATGTCGTCCTGCTGAGAATGTAAAAAAGATCTTTCAAGTAAGGAAATTGAGTACAAAATGATCTGCGACTATACACATTGTCTAACCTGTGCAAAATTATGTACCTCAGAAGCGCAAGTAACTCGTCTTGTTAAGCGAACTCTGCTGTTTGCTTGTGAAAACTGCATTCAATCAGTTAGGGGACTGCAAAGCAAAATTCAAAGTAGGACCAATGATAGTGTTTCTGAATCGCTCGATGACATAAAAACGTATTTTGAGGCTACGTTGCTTACAACGCAGCAGGCTCTAATCAGGGAGTATGATCAAAAATTCAACGAAATGCAACGAGAATTCATTAACATCCAGAAATATAAGTCGACAAGCATAAGGAACCCTGTTGTTAAAGACACTGCACAACTTTTAATAACAGCCAAAAGTGTCAAGAATGCAGTAAAGAATGCAATGTCGGCATTATATAGTACCAAGGCCAAATCTTATATTGAGCCTAATTCAATAACTGGAATCAGCAAGCAAGAGTTGGATGACTTTAGGGGGGAAGCTAGTAAGATGTTGTTTTATATAGGTAAAGTCATCAAGTCGTCAAGCGAGGCTTCAGTTACGAGATACATAAAATCAAAAATAACTTTAGACAATGATGGTCAACTCATTGTGCAAAGACTCGATTCTGCTGGGAAAGCAAATTCAATTAAAATAGGCATAGACTCGAAAGATTCTAACACTCTAAGTAACGAGTTCTTCAGGCCTGAAAATATAATCTTTGGGAAATACAATTTTAGAACTCACAACTCATTAAGTTTTAATAATGGACACAATATTGACCAGTTCTATAATTATCGACATAACAATCGTCATCGTTTTGAGGAAGGTGCAAAGCGCACAGTTCCGTAACAGCAATATAGGCTTCGGATCGGGAGATGGATATCAGCAGAATAACAGGAATTTTCAGCAACGCTCCACCAGAGCCAGAATGTTTTAAAGCGCGCGGACCAGCCACTTTTTGTCTATTATCAGAACGTTCGGGGAATAAGAACTAAATTACAGAGTACCATAACATCAACTGAGAAAATTGAATACGACATTGTGGTTTTTACTGGAACTTGGCCTAATGAAGATATTCAAGATGCAGAACTTGGATTTGACAATTTTACTGTTTTTTGATGCGAAAGAAGTAAAGAAACAAGTCAGAAATCAACAGGAGGAGTAGTCCTATTGGCTACTAAAAGTTATATACCTATATCCCGAGTCAGCTTGGATAATAATTCTATTGAATGTATGTTTGTGGTAATAGGAAAAGGCGTTAAAAAGTCATTGATTGGTGTTGTGTACTTGCCCCCCTAAGACTGATATAGAGATTTGTGATATTGTTGAGAATGTTATAGAGAAAACTAAATGTTTGTAAAATGATATATCTGTGATATTTTTGAAACAATGTCCCTTTATTTAGCGTATATTTTAGTATTATTTTTACCCGGTCGATCACAACTGGTAGGTACATATCCAGATTTCTGGAAGAAATAATTTGTATCGCCTATATTTAAGAATGGCGACAGAGCTGACGTCACTAATTATAGAGCAATAAGCAAAATGTCTTTAATAGCCAAAGTGTTTGAAATAATTATAGAATCCAAGATCAAACCACAACTTCAACAAACTTTGAATGGAAACCAACATGGCTTTGTTAGTGGTAGATCAACTGTAAGTAATTTACTGATTTATGAACAGTTTCTAAGCAAATCTCTTGAGGATACTAATCAGATCGATTCTGTTTACACTGACTTCTCTAAAGCATTTGATAGGGTTTGTCATTCCCTGTTATTGGGAAAGCTGGAAAACTATGGTGTGTATGGAAACCTTTTGCAATGGTTTAAGAGTTACCTACCTCTCAAATAGAAGAGAGCAGGTAAAATTTGGAAACTTTATTTCTTAAGAAATTATGGTTACATCTGGGGTACCACAAGGTTCACATTTGGCGCCCTTGCTTTTTAACATATTTATCAACGATGAAACTGAATTTGTGAAATATTCAAACTGCCTTCTATATGCTGATGACTTGAAGATTTTTGGGATAATTAGGGAGATAGAAGATTGCTTGAGACTCCAAGAAAATTTGAATGCTTTGAGTGGTTGGTGTAATCTAAATGGTATGCAACTAAATGTAAATAAATGTTTTGTATTGAAATTTTATCGTAACAAACATGTCATTGATTATGATTATTCCTTAGGCGATATCCCACTTGTAATTAAAGACGAGCTTAAAAATTTAGGAGTGTACTTTGATAAACATTTAAATTTCAACTATCATGTGAATTACATAACCAATAAAGTCCTGAAATTATTGGGGTTTAGATAGATAGATAGATAAATATTTATTCAATCCTTAAATGTTACAAAGGAAAAAAAAACATAACTAAGACCAAAACTCAACTTATAGCTAAATACAGCTAAACTTAAAAGACAAAGTACAAAATACAATAATGTTAAAACCAGATTAAAAACTTATTACAACTCAGTTTCACCAACACACAATGTTTTCAACCAACACACAATCAGTTTCACCAACACACAAAGTTTTTATATTCCAATAAAAAACAATTTTAAATTTAGCCCAGTGCCTCATTTATATCACTATCCTGAAAAAAATCATTTAAATTATAGTATGCTCTCTCCTTTAAAAATGCTTTGAGCTTATAAACAACCTTACCAGATGGATGTTGTCTCAAGGCTAGGGGGAGTGCATTCCAGACCTTTAAGATATTAAATACTGCATTTGTTTGCACAAAGGTAAAATTTGGATTTACTGTTCTCAGGTTAGTTTTAAATCTTGAATTAAATTGATGCTGTCCCTCCCTGGAAAGTAAAAACTTTACGCATTCCAGGATATAGAGGCTGTACAAAGTAAGAGTACCAGTTTCCCGAAACACCACTCTGCAGTCATCTCTACATCACATGCCAAATACAATACGAATGCATTTTTTTTGTAGTACAAATATCCTGTTAGATTCAACAGAGTTCCCCCAAAATATTAAACCATAGCTAATTTTAGACTGGATATAAGCATGATATGCTGTGAGAGCCGCCTGCCACCCAACATTATTATAAATGACTCGCAGAGCATAGCCAAACCTACTGACCCCCGTTGCAAGCTGTTGAACGTGGGGCCTCCAACCCCCAGACAGACACCTCCTCAGCCGCTCCTATCACAGTGTTCCTGTATGCAAAGGCAAAATCAGTTTCTGATCTTGAGAAATGTACCACCTGTGTCTTAGACACATTAAGGAGAAGGTTGTTTCCCACAAACCAGCCTCCCAACCTATCCAATGACTCAGTCATCCTGTCTACACATGCTTGTCGATCATTCTCGCTAAAAATCAAGGAAGTGTCATGAGCATGAAGAACCACACCACAGTCAGTGGTCCCAACAAGGTCATTTGTGTATATTATAAAAAGTAGGGGCCCCAGGATAGATCCCTGCGGGACACCTCTCCTTATACAAGTGCTATCAGATATGATATTTTCTCCAAAGTTGTTGATTTCAATGACACATTGTTCACGTCCCCGGAGGTATGATACGATCTAGTCCAACGCCACACCCCTGATCCCACATCGCTGATGTCATTTACAGAACTTAATATCTGCTCCAGGGCTGATATATAGCACGAACTGTAGATTTTTTTATGGAAACCATTTTGCCTTTCTGAGATGACGTGATGCAGATCAAAGAATCCAACCAGTCTGGAATACATTACTCTCTCAAACACCTTACTAATGTCTGAGAGCAGTGATATAGGCCTATAATTGTCAAGTTTCCCCGCATCACCCTTTTTATGGATTGGCTTTATCAGTGCCCTCTTTAACAAATGTGGAAATACTCCATTTTTCAACATTTGGTTTATTATATGGGTCAGTGGTAGAGCAAAGATGTTTGCAACCTTCTTAAGAAGAGCAACTGGAATATCATCATGGCCCACCGATTTCTTATTTTTTAATGTTTTTATAATATTTATGACTTCATTACATGTAACTGGTTCTAAAAATATACTATGCTGATTTATTGGAATTTTTGAGTAATCAATCACTCCATTTTCTTTTATGTCTGGACATATATTTATAAAAAAATCGTTAAATGAATTTAAAAGGTTTTTTTTCTGACTGATATGAAAAGTTGTTAAAGAGAGACTGTTTTTTAGTGTTTGGTTGTGTTATGTTTTTGACCAAAGTCCAGGTTGCTTTGGTTTTATTGTCGGACCCTTCAATATATCACTGACTGGCTAGCTGCTTGGCTTTTTTTAAGGTACCTGAATAAGTCTTATAGAATTCGACAGTTATTTCCCCTGATATTAATTTTTGGTACAACTTTCGCTTATGTTTACATGAAACCTTTATACCCGTTGTTATCCATTTTTTTGATTTATATGTTTTCCTTTTAACCTTTTTTTTTTTGACAAACCAGATTTAGTTTTTATGACAAAATGTGACTGAAGGTGGAGTATGCCAGGTTGACATCGGACCCCCAGCACATCACCCCAATCCTCACCCCGGATCTCCTGAAAATATTGTTCCAAACGAGCTTTTGAAAAGGATCTTGTTGTGAAATTATTTTCCCCAACCTTGATTTAAACATATGCTCTGAGCATAATGGTCAGAAAGAGCTGATACAATCACCGAGGCCTTTTTATATTCTAAAAAGTTAACAAAGATATTATCTATACATGAGGCACTTTTTTTAGGTGAGTAGGCTCAAAAATTGTCTGTTTGAAGTTAAAAGAATTAAACAGATCTAAAAGTTGGCTTGTTTCAGAACTATCATTTAAAAAATTTATGTTAAAATCACCACAGCACAAGACATTGAAATTTTTAAATTGATTATATAAAATCTCTAATACAGATTCTAAAATTTCCAAAAAAACATTGAAATCACCAAGACATGTGCGATATAGACATAAAATTATACGTTTTTTATTTTTACTTATCACAGAGCAGAATTCTCCTTGTCCATCTATGCTACAATTAATTGTTGATCTTTTCCATTTTTTCAAAATCATTTGTCCTCTCGTTTATTAGTATTCACGTTCCTCCATGCTCCATTTGCAAACGTGCATAGGTAGATGTTAGTTTGAAGTTCTCTATTTTTGTAAACTCAGCTTCATGAGGTTTCAGCCAGTGTTCGGTTAGGCATAATATATCCTGTTCTTCTTTCAATGTATTTAAAAATAGCTCAATTTCATTAGTTTTATTGCGAAGACACTGAATATTTTGGTGAATTATGTGCAGTGTCTCATTTCTTTCAATTACCTATTTTGGTAGTCTTGTGTTTGAGGGTCTCTTTTGAATGGCCTCCGGTGGAGATGGAGAAAATGGTTAATGATGATACCATTTCCCCATATTTCTGGGGCCATTACCTTTCCTCTATCATTCCTTGGCACTTCAACCTTGAATGAGCATTTGTAGTGCTGTTTTCTAGTCTTCATTTTGTAGCATTTGGTGATTACTCTAGTGTATACTTCTAAAAAGAACTTTACAGGATTTTAATAACATATCTTGCTTCAAAACCCTGTTTTGTTCCTATGTTAGGTCGATCTTTGAATATGCTTGTCCCGTACGGCCACCTTTTTATGGGCAGTATATCCAATAAATTGAACGGGTACAAAAAGATTTATAAGATTTGTAGGATATAAAATGGGAATAGCAGGAGAGGATATTGTATATGAAGAATTAACTAAATTAATTAACTTGCCTCGTGTCTGAACGAAGAACATTTATTGATATGTGCACTTTCTACAAAATATTTAACGATTTAGTAGATTGTCCTGAATTACTGGCTATGATAAGCATAAGTGTTCCACAGAGATTGTTGTGGGAATTCGATCTGTTTAATGTTCCTTATCACAGAACGAATTATGGCTTGTCATCGTCTTTAACTCGTTTCGCATCAATAGCCAATGAATTGATTCGACAGAAGGACATTGTTTTTTTTAGTGATTCACTGAATCTTTTCAGATAAAAAATAAGGAATGTATGGTGATGCCTAATTGGTGGGATCAGCTTTGTTTGATGCACCTATCTGACACTTGCTATGTTATTTTATTAATGAGTATTTATATATCTATGTATTGATATGTTGATATCTTGTTTACTCTGGCTATATGTGATTTTATACCCTAGGAAACCAGTGCTTATTGTCTGTTAGTTTATTTATTTTTTCTACTTTTAATGCACCTTATTCTACTTTTGTATTGCACTTTTTGTAAATGGCTGGTCCGTAAATAAACATGTATTTATTTATTTAGGTATTCTTCTTTTTCTGCTTTATACCATTCGAATGTTGTCTTTTATCATTGTATATTAACTATATTCGGTCCTTTCCTAAGTTAGCCGCTATTGTAACTTGTCAGTTATTTTTGTTACGGTCACGACAAGTGCAAGAACATGCTTATGAAAGAGTCACAAGTTCTCGTCGACTTCCATGATACGTTTGGTTGTCGTTTTACTTAGTTAAGTGGTAATTTCTAAAAACTGGCTAAAATTTAATGTTTGCTACATAAAGCAATTTATGACAAAATAAATATATACAATTTCTAACTTCTCTATTTAGGACTCCAACAAAATTTCGTAGTGCCCCCGCCAATAAGTCTTTTCGACCCCACCCCTCCGCCCGTCGATTGGGACGCAACGTCTGACAACAGCGCCGAGAGCGACAGTCTTTCATTGACGGATGGCATCTTGGATCGAACGAGTTACAACCAATCGCAACCGACGTCGTCAAGTCTTTTCGACGAAGCTCCGCCTAGTTTGGATGTCAACGATATGAACTACTCGAGCGGTATCGTTAGAGATATCAACGTGACACGGTAAGAACCCAATATTGTATTAAAGAAATTCTTTTTATATCTCCATGGATCCAAATATAGCGATCTTCGAAGAATATTGAGTTTAGTCCAATGCTCTACATATTTGTTACACTGGAAAATATATTTATAATATTATTGACAGTCTATTAGACTACTCCCTTGGTGTTTATTATACATTTATAGTTTGAGACCTTTTTAGGGTGGAAACTGACGATTCGTCTTTTTATCCTCATGCGTCGTCGTCGAGAAGATTTTCAAGTGATATTTTCGGCGAACAGCAAAGTCAGGATAGTTTTTACGTTACGAAAAACCGAACCGACAGCCTGGCGCAGGTGTCGAGTTTAGGGAAAATATCGGAAAAATCCGAAGAAGCGACGAGCAAGATTGAAAACCTAACTCCTAGCGGATATGCTGAGGATTTCGAAGGCAGTAGTTCGGTTTTTGGGAAGAGCGGATACGATTCGGATGGTAATAATTAATTAAACAGCTTAATTATTAATATTTAATAAAATGTTGTCTTGAAAATGCTTATTCTTTATGTCACGGGGATTCACCAACAACTCAAGTTCTAAAATTGTGCGAGAAAGTGATTACATAATGCCACCCGTTTCACCCAAACACTTTAACCAACTGTATATTAAGTTGCCTATTTTTATATTTTTTCCTTATCCACACTATCTAGGTTTATATGTTATAGTAAACTATGAGTAAACATATTTGGAAGCGTTTTTTCAGCTTATCTTTGAATCTGCTACCCGAAAGTAAATGGATAAATCAAATAAATAAGGTCTATCTAGGATACCTAGAGGAAGCCTAGTTTTCACTAATCTGCAATCTACTTAAGAGATAAATCATATTTTTTAACAAATCTACTTGAGTTTCTTATCACACCATTAATTTATTATTGAAACTGATATCGAAAAAAGGGTTTTTATGTTTATATATGTGTTTATGTGTTGATATGAATCATTTATAATTTCAGGCGATATGGATAGAACCAGATCGGGCGCTAGAAAACCTGACGTACTACAAAGGATTCCTATATTTGATGGCGGTGTCGAACAAAAATCGGAGAGTGATGCTGCTAAACCACTTGACAGGCCTGCAATCAAAAGTAAGTTAAGAAACCAGATAACATATAGTGCTCTTTAATTTTTAATTTGATGTGTTATGGGATCTCCACTACAATGGGGGAATTTTTACTATTTGTTAGGAAAAATAGATTTCACTTTACTAAGCCCAACGAACCCAAAAATCTGAAGGTTCGCGGGTTCAATATAGAGAGGGCTATCTATCCGGAAGGGGGAGCGCCTGTATAATACACAAGTAATTTCAACACAAGTTAATATAAAATCTACAAACAAATTGAATATGAATAAGGCTGTGGCCTTATTATTGAGATGTACTTCCATCACCGTGGACCATTCACAGAGGAAGACTTAGACATTTTATTCCCTCAAGCCATCAAATCTCTCCTGATTGGTGACTAAAATGCCAGACATGTTGCTTGGGGGATCATAGAAAGATTAGAAAGGGCAGGGTTTTTTGTTATGAATATCTTAATATCGATCCGGGAAAGCAACTATCATGCCCAGATCAGCGAACGCACTGTCTAATAAATAAAAAACCCTCTGTCTTGGTCCTGGCAGTGGCTAGAGCATAAGTAATATTGCTAATTTGATTGTAATTATTGATGTGTTAAATTCCGATCATCTCGCGAGGAAACAGCCCAATACGGGAACGTCGTAAGATTTACTCGTACAGGGACGTGGATTGCGGACCTGGGAGTGACCATGGGCACATGTGGAAGCTTGCAAGGAATCTGCGTAAAAAGTATGAAATCATTTCTGCTATCGAAAGTACGGTGCAGTTTTAGCACTCTATTTCATATCCTTACGTAATGGGGTTTGATAAATTGTATGATTTCTAATGAACATTTAAACGAAAGAAGGGAATAAAACAGCTTCATGTCTATTAGCAGTACGGTGACCATAGAGGACAGTACTTTCTTCTTAAACACTGCCCTACTGTCCTTCAAAGGTTTATCAAGTACAACTAAATGTACTTTTTTTCTAAAATACACAAAACTATGCCCTACTTTTTGTTTAAATGAAGAAAAAAAATAATTATGAAAAAATCTCTTCTTTTGTGCATTACGTATTTGGATTTTAGCCCACTGCGTAGCCATCTGATCGCCTTCCAAGGAACTAGTAGGCTGGCGGTCGACGTCACAAGTGTAATTTATCGAGAAGCTTATTACTCTGTTTCACTTTGTTGCATTACAAGAGGTTATGCCAATGAAGAAGAGAGAATGATATTTTGTCTTAATTAGTAGCATCTCGTTTGTTTGCGTTTACCTTTGCAGTGAGTTGTAGACGCAGTATGAAAGCAAAATCAAGTGTTTCACCGCATATTGAGTAAACAATAAAACTGGCTGAAAATTGACATGCTAATGCTAGACTTATCGGCGGTGCTTTAACTATTTTTTTCTTTAAACATTTTCGTTACCCTAATTAACAGACATGCAAAAGCACATTATACTAATATTTAAGGGGTGATTCCCGGGTTCATTTTAAGCAAAAAACTTCATATGAACGTATATCCTAAGCGTCCTAACTTTTGAGATATAGGGTGGTAACATTTTCAGAAAAAAATCTATTGTATAATAACTGTCATACTATAGTCGATATCGATATTTACTCATTCGTGAGGATTTATGTGAATGATCAACTGTGATAGATTGCTGGTTGAAGGCGAGTTTGAGTTTTCAGCTGTGTATGGTAGAATGAACGATGTCTATTTCTTGTGTATTTACAGACCTTCTGGGAGAAGACTTGATAAATTCCGGAATATGTTGGAAATGTTGATCTCACTCTTACCTAATACAGACGTTCTGATGGCAGGCGATCTTAATATAAATTACTTAGAAGTTACTCAATATAGACAAAAAATTTGATTGATTTGCTTCAATCTGTAAACTTTAAAATGTTGATTATGGATCCTACCCGTATTACCGAAAATTCAAGTAATTTAATTGATTATTTCTGTGTAAACTTCTGGGATAAGCAGCTTTGTGAGGCGAGGAATATACCTTCGGGCTTATCGGATCATGAGGCTATCTTGGCATATTTAACCTTACAGACTAAAAGAACTAAAAATATTAGAAGGGGACGAGTTTTAATAAATTTAGAACAGAATATCAAAGAATAGATTGGAGTGCAATGGAGAAATTTTCGGACCCACTTGACATTTTTAACATTACAATTGCTGAGTTGTTCAACAAAAATGTCCCATTAAAAATAATAAAACAAAAAAGCAAGAAGCCTTGTGTTACAAAGGGAATAAAAACTTCGTCTAAGAACCTAAGAACTTTGCACACTCTTAAGAAGTACTTTCCTACTATTATAATAAATATAAAATAGTGTACAGAAGGGTGATAAGAAACGCTAAAAAATGTTCTACACTAACAGAATTCATAATGCAAAAATTAAAAGTAAAGAAATTTGGAAGATTGTTAACAGTTTAAGGGATAGTGAAAAAACTACTATTGAGGCTAAGTTGGATCCCAATGAATTTAATAGGTTCTATTGCTCGGTAGCGGAAAGGTTAATGTCTGGGGTGTCATCAGATGTGGATCCTATGAGCTATCTGAAGCATGTTTCTGTTCTAGATTATTTTTGCCTTTACCACACAAATGTTAATGAAATAAAGATTATATTTAAATAAATAAAAAAACAACAATTCATCATGAAATATATTTAGAAATTTGCCTGACTGTGTGCTGAGGGTGCTTGCTAAGTTTATAGATTTATCGTTTGATACGGGTAATTTCCCCGAGAGTTTGAAGACTGATCTGGTGAGGCCTGTTTTTAAGGGTGGCAGCAATGATGATTCATCATATTATCGCCCTATATCATTGCTGCCAACGCTCTCTTTTGCGGTTTCTCCAAAGCCTTCGATTTTGTGGACCGTAAGATATTGCTCGACAAAATGTCTCATTATGGATTTAGGGGAAACACTTTGAGTTGGTTTCAGTCTTACTTGACAAGCAGAAAACAGATTTTCAAGGGCCACAGTGGTATATCTTCAACACAGAACATCGACATGGAGTACCCCAAGGGTCAGTGCTTGGTCCCCTGCTCTTTTTTTGCTGTACATCAATGACATAGCTTACTTCACCATTAATGCATCAATTACATCATTCGCTGATGACACTACCATCTTGTGGCTAGGAACAGATAAAGTGACCTTGGAAGAGACGCTTGGTCGAGATATTCCCAAAGTAAAGCAGTGGTGCGACTGCAACTTTTAAGCAGTGGTGCGACTGCAACTTTTAATGTATCCGAAACAAACAAAATTTCCTTTAAGTGTGCGGTCACAAACATAAATCTAAACGATGAACCACTTATTAATAAAGAATGTTCCAAGTTTTTGGGTTTATTTATAGACTCTAAACTGAAATTTGAAGAACATATCAATAACTTATATATTAAGGAACTTTTCTACCAAGACAGACCTACAGTTATGAATGAAGACAACGACCACTCGACAGGACCATCAATCACAAAAGCGGAGATAGAAAAAGCGATACATAACTCTAAAAATAATAAAGCAACTGGGCCGGATGAGATCCCATCGGAAATATTGAAGATATTGGATGAAAGAGGCATTGAAGTTCTACACAAAATATTTAACATCGTATACGAAACAGGACAATACCCACAACTATGGCTAAGTTCAACATTTATCCCTCTACCTAAGAAAAATAATGCTAGAAAGTGTGGATACCATCGACTGATTAGCCTGATGAGCCACACTTTGAAAGTATTTCTAAAAATAATTCATCAGAGGATTTATAAAAAATGCGAAAGAGATATCAGTAGCTCACAGTTTGGGTTTTTTAGACAAGGGATGGGCACACGAGAAGCGATAGTGGCCACGCAAGTCCTTGCACAGAACTGCCATGATGTGATAAAAGACATATGTCTTTGCTTTGTTGACTACGAGAAAACACTTGATCTAGTTGAACATCCCAAACTAATGCAACTCCTCAGGAATCTTGACATAGATCAGAAAGATATCAGATGTATCGAAAATCTATATTGGTACCAGACTACACAGATTAGGCTCAATAATGAGCTGTCTGATGATATAGAGATCCGGAGGGGCGTGCGACAGGGATGTGTCTTGTCCCCGCTTTTGTTCAACCTGTACTCGGTCTTCCGGGAAGCATTGGAAGATGCAGAGATCGGTATTAAAGTCAACGGAGTGTGGATTAATAACATACGTTATGCTGATGACACAATGCTCATCGCTGATAACATGCAAGACTTACAAAGACTGATCAACACAGTCGGTCAACATAGCAGATTGATGGGTCTAAACATAAACACTAAAAAGACGAAGTTTATGATAATAACAAGGAACCTGAATGCGTTTGAAGACTCACAGTTAACATTCAACGCAATGCGCATAGACAGAGTGAGCAAATTTAAATACTTGGGCATGTGGTTATCTGAAGACTGGACCTCTGATATTGAAATCAAGAGTCGCATTGAACAGGCACGACAAGCATTCCTAGGACTGAGAAAAGTATTTAGTTGCTCGGACTTCGATCTTGATCTGAGGTTGAGATTTTTAAAGTGCTATGTATGGTCGGTACTTCTCTACGGGATGGAAGGTTGGACCCTTAAAGTCAACAACATTAACAAATTGGAAGCGTTCGAGATGTGGCTATACCGCAGAATGCTCAAGATACCGTGGACTGCAAGAATAACAAACGTCCAGCATCAACAAAGAACGTGAACTGTTAACTACCATCAAAAAGGGAAAGACTGCATATCTGGGGCACGTCATGAGGAACAAAAAGTATGAGTATTTACAGTTGTTGATCGAGGGTAAGATAGAAGGCCGTAGAGGAATAGGAAGAAAGAAATTGTCCTGGTTGCGGAACATAAGACAATGGACAGGAGTGAATGACGTGACATACAGACTCTAATTCATACCGCAAGGGATAGAGAGGACATGGAAAATGTGATCGCAAGCATCCATTAGTGGATAGCATCCGAAGAAGAAGAAGATCAATAACTTGCGAAAGAAACTAGCCTCAGCATATGTTATGCGTTGAGGATGGTTCGTGATGAATTGGGCCATGACGTTGCAAAGGATGTATACTTTGCACTTGTGGAGTCGCATCTCAGATACGGCGTTCAATTCTGGGGGTTTACCAATGGTCGACTTGTAAATTCAGTTTTTACTTTGCAACAACGGGCTGTTCGGCTTTTGTGTGGAGTCGGCTCTAGGGAGCACTGCCGGCCTCTGTTTATCCGCAAGGGACTTCTTACATTGACTTGTATTTTTATTTTATTGGCGGTGGGCATGGTCCACAAAAAACATAAAGGTTCTATTAACAATAATGACGCCAGGATAACTAGCTTCAACAGCAACAATTTGAGTTTGTGCGTTCCAAAAAGTGCATTGACAAAGAATTCTATAATATATGAGGGGACAAAAATGTATAACTGCCTGCCTCTTGAAGTCAAGTGTCTGATCAATACTGACTTCTTTGCTAGACGAGTGAAGCAGCTTCTGCTCTTGAAGGCTTATTACTATCTGGAGGAGTTTTATATGGATAGGCTCTAACTTGATTGCTTATCAGTCATTTATTGGTACTTGTGCAAATTGTGTCTGTCTATATCTTGGCTCGTGTATCAACTGTATCTGTGCCTCGGCCAAGTACTTTTTATTATATTCATTAATTTGTTTTTTTTTCTCTCACTGATTTTGGCTATGTGATTAACATTTTGAGAGTCTTTCTGCAAAGTACTTGATGTCCCGTATTTGGTACTTTACCATAGGGTCAAAGTTAAGTGTTTAATTGTTCATTATTTTTTTATGTTCTAGTTACCATATGAGTATTCGTACCTACTTATTGTGTTGCTACTATTAATGTGATATTGTTGTTATATTTATTTTTAGTTCAGCTTTGTAAAGGAGACCCTTCAGGCCTTTTTGTACAATAAAGCATTTTTTGACTTTGACTCTAGACTATGCATCAAGATGCATTTTTGTACAAACAATTTTATTATTTCTACCAGTGGCGTCCGTAGGGGTTTTGCATTGATTTTTTTGAGAAAAAAATGGTACGCCACTGTTTTCTCTTAAAATAAAAAATATTTTTGAAATTCTTATTTATTTCTGACCAAATTTGATCTCTCGATTTTCTTTCGTCCAACGCATTGTTTTCGCATAAAAAAGAAGAATAGTAGAAATAATCAATTTGTTTGTACATCAGAAAATGCTTTTGATGCATAGAAGATGTGTACCAAATTTCATAAAGATATCTGCAATGGTATCGCAGTTATTATATAAAATTGATTTTTATTTGAAAACTTTACCATCCTGTATCTCAAAAGTTAAGACGTTTAGGACATAGACTCATATGAAGTTTTTTCTTGAAATAGATTCAAGAATCACCCCCTTAAATATTAGCATATCATTAAAGAACACCCTGTATATTTGACCTGCAAGTATCTTTCGGCTACTGTTTTGTAGCAATTTTGTTTCAATTTTAAAACAAAATATAGACGAAGTAAAGTGTTATGTGCATTTTTTTTTATTATAGCATCTCCAGGAAAGCTCAAACATAATCTTAACATCAACGTAGGAGCACTGTTGCCAGGCGCAACGCCTCCAAGAAATCGGCCCGCAATTACCAAGTCTGCCAGCTTAGACGAGACCGACAAATCCTCAGTGGCATTGGCCAGAGATCCTGTTTTACTACCTAAACCATCTATTCGTTTTGTCAAGCCAAAAGTCTTTGATCAAAAAGAAGTGTCAACAGAGCCGACTGATCAACATTTTGGGAATTTGAGCGAAACCGAGGTGTTACATAGTGTCACAAAAGTAAGTATAATGCTTTAGTTAAAAGTACTACTAATAATAATAGTAAGGAAACCTCTGGTTCTAAAGACTATAAAATCAGCCTGTACATACATCTCTTTAAAATTTAGAAGTATCGAAATAAGTTAAGTTAGTTTTGGATAATTACATAATATTATTGGCTTAGGACAGAGCAAGAATACCAATAAAGAGAAGACCATCCACCAGGAAGGCGAGACAAGAGTCGTTCAGAAAATCAATGACCGATTTACCTTCCTATCAAAACGTTGAACCATCTTCCCTTAGCGGAGCCTTATTGCCAGAAGCTGATAAATCCTCCGATAAAAGTAAAAGTACTTTTCTGGATGATTTGACGGAAAAACTAAAGGAGCCCGATTGTAATATTGTAAAAGAAACACCTGAAGATTTGCCTGAGGTTAAGAGGATATCAATGGTATTTGATAATTATCTCGAAGAAAAGCAAGAAGTTATTGAAAAAGTGCATATAAGCAGAAATAAGAGAGACTTATTTGACTCACCCACAGAAGACATTTTCAAATCACCCTCTAATATTGCAGATGTATTGGATTCTGATCTTTTTGGCACTAATCTACAGCATGAGGAAGAATTAAAAACCGAAAGATCATTGTTTGAAGATTTAGATGAAGCTAAAACGAAGAGTGCGATTATGACAAAAAGTAGCAAAGTGGTACAGACAAAGGATGAAACCATATCTACAACACCTGAACAAATTATTTTAAACAATGAAGATTCCTATGAAGATGGTGGCGATATTATTAAAACAACAAGAACTAGTACTATATCGTCAAGTGGAATGAGGAAAGATGAAACGAAGACTGAAAGAAACCTCGATTTAAGTGAAAGCTCTATTACATCCCAGAGAGATATTTTAAAGATTGATAAACCAATCAATGAGGCCTCTGGAATTTTTAAAACTTCCCCAGAAGTCAAGAAAAAGCGCAATATATTCGGAATAGAAGATTCGTCTAGTGGCAGCGATGAAGATTTGTTTTCTGGCGCATCAAAATTAGCTAAAACAAAATCTATGCCTGCAGAACAAAAATTACCGAAGAAGACCCAAAAATCGGGCATTTTCTCTGATAAATCAGACTCTGATAGTGACATATTTGGTGGGAAATCCAAGCTTTCGACTAGTCAAGCGGAGAGACGAAAGACCTTTGAACCACCTAAGAAGAATATTTTCAATGATTCCGGAGATAGTAGTGAGGATGACCTATTTGGATCCAAAACGTCGAAAAGTGGCAGTGATGTTAGAGGTAAGTTTGGCATATTTTAACGTTAGCTTTTCTTGCTATCTTAAGCGATTACTATGCATTCATTTGATAAGCTTTTGAACTGTATTAGTTTGAGGCTCCTTTGTTGAAATTTAAATACGAATTATACCTTAAATATTTATAATACAGGTTATATATGTTGTTGTGCCGAATTCATATCTGAAATGCTGTTATTTATGGGCATTAAGCCACTAACAACCAAATTATGATTTTGTTTCATATTCTCGGCTAAAAATCTGATGACCCGCGTAGAGATTGACTTAGTGATATTGTTCTCATTACATTTAAATGTCATTGTTCTTAAAAAGCATCAAATACCTTGATTCTCATTTTTACACCTTCACATTCAAGCCTAAAGTCCAATTGCTAATTACTTTCGGGTATTTTTAGGTGCAATTGCAGGCACTCGGAGGGTAGAAGTCAAGACAGCCAGTGTGAAAAAATTGGAAAACAAAGAAGTCACAGACTTTGACCCTTTGTCAGGATTCACATAATTTAAGAACAAATTTACCATGAATAGAGAGATTACGGAAATACTGAGTTTATGTATAAACCAGGTACAAATGTTATTTATATGTATGCTGTTGTAAATTTAAGAATATCTATATAATTGAGATAAGTCATTTATCTTGTATATTAGGCAGTACTGAACTGTGATTATTTTGTACAATATTTCTTATATTATCGAAGAAGTTAGAATATATTATGAATATTTGAAAAATTAAGCTTTGAACTTGCCCTAATAGTTGTAAAACATGTTCGGTCATAAAGAGGAACGTATCCGGACATTCTGGATGGTGCCTGCCTGTTTATATGTAAGATAATCATCAGACTAGCGTTATTAATTTCCTAGAGCACAGAGACCAGGGGAATTATCTTCTGAAAGATTAGCAATGACAGCTGTGCAAGTGCAAGGAAAATGTATACATTTCCAACCTCTAGTTATGAAGTCTCTAAATGTAATCGCTATACTTGCATAATTCTCATAATATTGCCGAAACTAACATAGTATTTTGTTACTGTCATTGAAAATATATTATTTTTATTTATTTATTTACTTTTATTGTCACAATAAGCATTCTCGAGTGAACATTGACAACGTCAGAGTATAATATAAAACAAATAGAAAATAATACAAAAAGAGTCGATCACAGCACACTATAAATAATAATCATGAATAAGTAAAAACAACAGATCGTTAACAAATAAACATTACAACAAAGTATACAATTCAGAGCAGCGAACAGCCCAACCCATTTAAAGTGCAAAGTTAGTTCCCCAAAAAGTCATTTAGTGAATAAAATTCATTATCTATTAGAAACCTTTTCACATAATGCCTAAACAATTCCCTACTCCGAATGGCTTTAATGCCATTAGGCAAAGAATTATACACCTTAATGCAGCTCAATAGAGGACCCTTATGAAATAGAGATGTTTGGTGAACAGGAACAATCATATCACCTCTACCCCTAGTCTTGACATTATTAGAGACGTCGCTATTCTTAACAAACATAGTAAAATTAGATCTAGCAAGCAGCACAACTATATACAGTGTGTCCGTAATGTAACATATAAATTCGATAAACATTTACTTATGCTTTTTTGCAAAACACGCTCAGACACGTCAATTAGTATTTTTGATTCCGCATCTTGCGACATAATATGTAAGTATATAGAGTGTCCCAAAAAAGCATGGCAGCAAAAAAAATGTTTTTTTAATGGAACACTCTGTATATTATTGCATATTTGGATTGTGCAAAGAATTCTAGATACATTGCCTATCTCCAACTGTTTTTGAAATATTGACAGTTGAAAATCGACAATCCACCAAGTTTGACAACCTATAAAATCTAAGCGGCTAAAGATAGACACTAACTTTAGTTTAATCAGAGGTTAAATTTGACCGGAATTTCTTAACCTCTGTTTAAATATAAATATAAAGTTAGTGCCAAACGGTAGCTTATAAGAAACCATGATGCAAACCATTTTGCTCTATCTTCAGCCCTATAAATTTTACAGGCCGTCAAACTTGGAAAATGGTCGATTTTTAACTGTCAATATTTCAAAAACAGTTGGAGATATCTATAGAACATTGTTTATAAATATGTCTAGAATTCTTGGCATAATCCAAATATGCAATAATATACAGGGTGTTCCATTAAAAAAAACTAAAAATTAATCAATTCAAAGTACCTTTCAAATCACTAAAATTCAAGAAAAATGTAAAGCAGGTAGAGCTGGACGTAGGTGGCGTAAAGACGAGTAATCGTTTCGAGCTGCTCTCAGACACCGACGAGGATAGTAATATGGACGTCTCAACTGAGCAAGACGTACCCAGGCAGCAGAGCACTAGGTCCAGACGTGTAATACCTAGACCTAAACCCCCGCTAAAGGTCAAACCTACACCGCCGCCACCTATTGTCATCGTCAAAAGTAATCAGGAATTTCTGGCCAGCTTAAAGGCAGCCAACGTCCGTTACTTCAAAGTAAAATATACGAAGAATTCCGTGATTGTATGGTGTACCGAGACTAAAGACTGGACGAACCTAAAACGCATCTTTGACACTGAATCTATGGAGTATCACTCGTATGCGGATAATTAAACTAAAACTCACGCCTTCGTGCTGTAAGGTTTGGATGGCGGTATCTTACCACAGGGGGTAAGGAATGCGTTAATTGACGAGTACGACCTGAAAATCAAAGAGGTCTACCTAATGAAGAAAACTAAAACGCCGCTATTCTTAGTGGTTACTGAAGGCAGCATTACTCTCAAGCACCTGAACCAACATTGCAAATATCTCATGAATGACTGCATCAACTGGGTGGATAGAACAAACGAAAAGTTGATAACGCAATGTAAAAGGTGCCAGGGACATGGCCATGCCCTGACATAGTGCCAGCGCGGGTGGCGGTGTTCTAAATGTACTAGTGCCCATCAAATAACAGAATGCACTGTCGACACCGTACAATGTGCGAACTGCAATGGTGATCCGGAGTGTCCGGTATATGTCTTCAAGGCCTCGCAGCTGACACAGTCAAAGCCTCAAATGAGTAACCAAAGAAACTACAAGCCAGTGCCTCTCCCAGTGAAGTCGGCGTGGCAAAAACAAGCTGCCGCAGGGAGCAGAGAATTCAACAAGAGCTTCCCTCCTTTGAAGTCCCAACGAAACAAGTGAAAGTGTGCTCGCGCGTGATAGAAACCGAGTTGATAGTATTAACATAAGTACCGCTAAACCCAGGCCAAGAACAGATAATGCTAAATTTGTTTCATACACAAGACTTCAAACAGTAACAAATAAAATCAATTCTCTAGTAAACATTGATCAATTACTCTTAGCACGTTAGGATTTCGCAGGATGTCTTGAGGCCTGCGAAGGCAATAAAAACGGAACTTTTCAATATTAAAATTGATAAGTATAACTTCTAATTGTCAATATACATCCAAATCATCCCTCTCAACATAGAACGCAAAAAACAACAAATATCATATAGCCGTTCATGCATGGTTCAGTTTTTTGTATATAAAGGGGATTCAACAAAATCACAACAATAATTAAAAATCCACAAAAAAAATGGTCATTCCCATAGTATAAACATCAGGTAGATAAGAAATATTTATTGCTAATAAAGGCAAAAACGAACCGATTTTTTTCCCTTTCTGTGAAATATTTAGGTAGAAGAAAGTCTCTGAACAATTTTCACTAGTCCACTCCATAAACCAATATGCACACCGGAAGGATCACAGTTTTCTTAACAAATGGACACCAAATACACAATAAAAGTAACAAAAATACCCCATAAAAACCAGTAACCTTGACGTCATGTGGCTCAAGTTCACCGCCAAGAGATTAACGAAGTTTATATGTTGTCTCTATAGCCCTCCGAGCGAAATAGCCTACCAAAGCTTTTTACAGCTCTAGCTACCACTTTTGACTCAATACAGGTCGATCACCCCAATTCAGAAATGATTGTTCTGAGAGACTTCAATGCCCACAACACCAACTGGCTCAAACATCACAACAAGACCGACAACGAAGGTAGAGAAGCTGAAACATTTGCCATCAGCTACGAGCTTACTCAACTTGTAGACGACCCAACTCGAACCTCAGAGAGGGGCGATTTCGCCGCCCTCCTGGATCTTTTTCTAACCACCAATCCTGACCAGTACACAATTACAGTTGGTCCGCAATTAGGTACTTCCGACTACAAACTTATACAACGGTTTGTGAATTGCCACTTCTACAGAAGGATCCACCCATTGCCTCGCAAAATCTGGCATTACCATTCTGTAAATCGGGACGATCTAAGATGTTCCCTGGCTCGACGTCTGCTTTGGCACTGACGACCCGTCGCGTCAGTCCGCTGCGAAGAGATTACGCAAGTAATCTCCTCAGGAATGGAAGCATACATCCCAAATTCCATCAAGTTACCACCAAAAGGAAAACCTTGGTTCGACAGAAGATGCGAAAGAGCTATAGGTAGCAACAGCAAGCCTACAAGTACTGGCACCAAAATCAGACCGCCGAAAATCGCAATTACTTTTCGAAGCGAAAAGCGAATGCAAACGTGTGATCGACGAAACTAAGGACAAACATAACCAAAGGATCAGGAATAAACTTTCGCAATGGCCCAGTGGCTCCAGGAATTTCTGGTCGGTAGCAAAGGCAGTAAGTAACAACTTTACAAAAACGTCTCTCCCACCTTTGACAGACGAACGTGGCATCACAACGCGACGACTACAGCCAAGGAAAAAGTAGACATGCACGCCAAAATGTTCTCATCGCACTCTACCAGACGTCCCCCATGGTAAAGCTCTCCCCTCCATATCGGACATCAACACTACCATGGCAGAAGTCAAATTTCATCACCGTGATATTCGTAAAATCCTTAAAGAACTAGATACGCAAAAGGCATCAGGACCCGACGAAATACCTGCCAACGAACTAACACCCGTTTTTTCCAGGCTTTTTTCTCTGTCTTACCGAAAAGGGATTTACCCATCTTCTTTGGAAAGTCGCTCGAGTGCAACCTGTTCCAAAAAAAGGCAAGAAAACCACGCCCTCAAACTATAGCCCTATTGCCTTGCTTCCAATAATCTCCAAACTCATGGAACGTGTAGTCAATCAGCAACTACTCAAGTACCTTGAGAACAGCAGAATAATCAGCGATAATCAATACGGCTTTCGCAAAGAGAGATCGACAGGAGATATATTGGCATATGTCACTCATATTGAGAACTACGAAGAGTCTCGAGCGATTGCGTTGGATATTTCGAAGGCATTCGACAGAGTTTGGCATGACGGATTGCTCAACAAACTACCATCCTTCGAACTGCCAGCCTCTCTCTGCAGCTGGCTTGTCAGTTTCCTTAAGAACCGATCTCTGCACGTTGCAGTTGATGGACACATCTCAGACACATTCACCATTAACGCGGGCGTGCCTCAGGGCGCAATACTTTCACCAACTCTGTTCCTCATCTATATTAATGACCTGCTGACCGAAACGAATAATCCTGTTGACAGTTTTGCAGATGACAGTACCCTTGTCTCCCAATTTAGATCAGAAAGAAAGGTTATATGTGGTTAAAGAAAAAGTGTTGTATTGATCGTTTTTGTGCCGTTTCGCGGTAGAGGTTTACCCACTCTGCTATATAGTGATTGGTGTTTTTTTTACGTTTTTAAGCGCAATAAACGTTACTAGTGATTGTAGACAACAGCTTCGCTCGTAAGCGAAGTGGCGCAATAGTTTTTTGGGTGTTTTTTCTAAATAAAAACACTATCTTAGGAATTTTTCGTGTTTTCACTTATGACAAACACAGTGAAGTGAGTGGAATAGGAAAGACTACAGGGGGAGGGAAACCCTCGACCAGCGGACGCTCAAGCCTGTACCTACTAGACGCGGTAAAGATAGTGACAGTTTCGGAGAAGGAGAGGTGTCCAAAATAAGACATTTCTGGTATAAGCGGCGAATCACGAGATTACTAACGTATGCACGATACAGCTGCAAAAAAATGCAAACAGATTTAAGGACGAATTCGCGGATTTCAGGAAAGAGAGTCGGGAAATAAGCTCAGAAAAAGATAGGACAATAGATCTTTTAAAAGAAGAAATACAGGAAACAAAATACAATGCAGAAAAAGAAAAATAGCTGAACTGAAAAGTGAAATAGCACTGCTGAAGGCAGCATTAGATGACTTGAAGTCCCAACTAAAGGGCAAAATAGATGATGCAAGTAAGGATTGGCCAAAATTGGACGATAAAAAGAAAAAAGGAACAGAGAGGAGAGGATGATGCTTCCCAAACGCATGAGGAGGATACTACGGAAACCGAGATAGTGCAATCATATGCAGACAAAGCTAAGAAAATCCCCCCGATTACGGTCCATGGGAACAATGGATGGATCAGTTTGAGAAACACTTTGAAAGAAAACAACATCGATTTTTAAGAAGCTTGAATACTGCAGATAGCTCTGCATGACGTTTAACGAAAGCGTTAAGAAGGCCTCCTAACAAAATCCCACCGGTGCACGGCCCTAACGGGCTAGTTTACTCTGATGTCGACAAGGCGGACGTCTTTGCCGGTACGCTAGAGTTAATTTTTGTAAATAACCACAACGTGGACGATGACGAAGATTATGAGGATGGCGTTAATAGAACCACCAGACACTTGGATCGATTACTGCCTTTGCATAAAATCCCCGATTATGTCACTCCGGCCGAAATACGATCGATCACTAGCCACCTGAAGACTAAAAAAGCACCAGGATTGGATATAATTAAAAACAAGATGTTGAAGGAGATGCCAAATAATACGGGGTTTTACATAGACTTGAAAAGTCACCCCTGTGAGGATTTCAAGAGATTATTGGATTACGGTCTTGACGAAACACAGCGAAACCAATATAATAGACCAAAAGATGCTAACAGAAATTTTAAGGAGTGTCAAGCAGAACTGGGATGGTAGTTAAATATTGTAAATAATGCACATAATGTAAATAAGGGAGCTATGATTAAACAGATCTCAAGATGTCAACAACGTATCAGGAACTAAGTAACAATACCTACTGCCAATAAGGCAATTCAGGCTGGAACGCTTTGCAAGATAGAGATGCGCCAGCACCAACGCTGCAGAGAAGGATGTATTCAAAACAGGCAGCATTTAGACAGGCTTCTCGCCCGTAAATGCGAATTGACAAGGTCGCTAAATCAGCCCTTAAGATGTGTGGAGGTTTAGTGGGTAGGCCTGCGGAAGAGCCCCACACTCCCGTCTAGCCTAGCAGGGGTGCATAAGGGAGCATTTCTCCACCTACAGAAAAACCTTTACCAGCGATTGAGACTTATCATCGCAGACAAGAGCAGATTACAGCAATTTAATTAAGACCTGGAGAAAACTTGGGGCGACAGATATTTGGTCCAGTTTAATGCAGCAAAAACCAAAGCAACCAAGAGCGCCAATACGGCGGGCCCTGACATCATTATGGCAGGATCGACCATTCCTTCATCCTCGTCAATCGGACTAGTGGGTGTCTTGGTCAACAGCAATATATCCTGGCATGAGCACGTTGCTAACATCGCAAAATCAGCCTCCCAGAAGCTTGGTGCGCTATTTTGCAACAAAAAACTGTATACACCGCAGCAGTTACTCTTGCTCTACAAAGCGCAAATAAGACCTTGCTTAGAAGATTGCTTCCACATCTGGGGTGCCGCACCAAAGCACACCCTAAAGCTGCTGGATTCAATTCAGAAAAGCGGTGTGTGTCTCGTCGGCGACCCGGAATCTGGACATAGTCTGGAACATAGCAAACATGTGGCCGAGATGTCCCTTTTTTACAGATACTTTCATGGTAGATGTTCCCAGGATTTGGCTCGCCTCATTCCGCCCCTGGCAACGCCTGTCAGGCACTCACGACAGACGGCAAGGGCGCACCAGTTCGTCGTACAACTGGAAATACCTAGAACATCGCTTTGTTTGGCGCACTGCATCACTGTGGAACTCACTCCCAGGACATCTGTTTCCCCCTAATTACAACCTCCAACTATTCAAGAACTGTGTGAATTAACATATTCGCTCACACACCGCTCGTCGAGCTCCATAGGATCTCCCTTTAGTGTGTGTGCCACTGCCATAAAAAACTCATATATAATGTGTGCCCAGTACAACAATATTGCTGCTAACTGCTATATATATTTTTTTATATGTCATTAAGTCAGTTTTCATCTTAATTTGAGCGGTGGTCGGCTCCTTTTTCTTCTTCTTCATAATCATCCTTTCCTGCTAGATAAAAATGCCCAACTAAAATAAATACAAGCAATCAATGTAGGTCAAATATTTCTTTATTGGTTTCAATAAACATTTATAGATTTTAGAAAAACAAATCTTAAATAAATACGGCCCTAAAAAGGATTGTATCACGTAAGTTTTCAGTGGCACATGCTGTAAAGCCCAGATATATGACAATAATTTATTCTACAGCTGAAATATTTGTCTTCAAAAGACATTTTTTGAAAAATATAAATAATATTTTGAGATAATTTTCCCCAAAAAAAAATTAGAAATATAAACTTAAATGTTAGTGCTATCAATATGACTTTTTTATGTAGCGACTTGAGTACCAAGCTTCCAGACCTATGATCTGGAAGCAGTATAAAATCTGATTTTATAAAAGGTTACTCGAATCTACATAATTTAAATTCCATAAAAACCAACTGAAATAATCATTAAACTTAACAATATCCATCCGTGTGGAAGCCCTACGTTTATAACGTTTTAAATTAAAGCAACGAAAAATAGACTTTTTTTAAGTAGGTAATAAAAGATATTTGCACCTTAGAGACTAGAGTTTGTGCACCAAATATTAATATATTATTTACTAATATTAATATTCATACAAATTGCAACAAATTCATTGTAAA
The DNA here is from genome assembly GCA_016904865.1 of Pissodes strobi. Taxonomy (NCBI): domain Eukaryota; kingdom Metazoa; phylum Arthropoda; class Insecta; order Coleoptera; family Curculionidae; genus Pissodes; species Pissodes strobi. Next base: position 43,927 of record MU188266.1, read on the forward strand.
GTTTGGCCTATGGTTGAAGCATGCTTCAAAATTATGAAATTTCTCACACTAATTCCCATAACAATACAGGGTGTGATAAATTGATCTGTTGTTTTTTTTGTAAATAATTCTGATGATACAACCCAATGCCTAAGGCAAGGGCTACGATCAACAGTTTAGGAACGCGGAGCTGAGTTACTGGAGTTAACTTAACAGGTCAAACTTTACAACAATAAATAGCAAATAGAATTAAACATAAATAAGAATAGTTCAAGAACGTATCAAACCTTAAACGAAAAAATAAGTATTTTCTGTACATCAAAAATTATGAGATTTAAATATAACTTATAGTTATAAATGCATATTTCTACTTTAAATATACCTAAAATATGTTTTAGAGCCTTTGCCAATGAGCTGCTCTAATAACTTATAAAATACTATTTAATCTGGCAACATATTCCATCCGACAATAACCATCCATAGAAAAATGTTATATTTTACAACAAATTGTACATAATAAATATTCTTATCAGTGAATTTTATCACTTTTCATTACACCTTTGTACATTTATTTGAATACTGTTTCTTGATTTACTATTATACCTTGTTTTTGCTACAATTTCATTTTTGTATTAAAAAAAGAAATATATATAGCGAAACTACTTTCTTACTGCACTGCTCTGTAAAAACAAGAATAGAGATTTTGAAACCCTATAAGCAAAAAGAGACAGCTTCAATGTCTTCAGACAAACAATATACAGTACCCATAATACAAGACAACTTATAAAAGTTGATTAATGAAGCAACAATATCTTGTATAATGACAATAAGTTCAAAATGAACCTGATGATCAAATATCAACTTCCTTTATGAAAATCATTTCGTACAACAAGTTCATAAACACGAGTTGTTCTCCTGGAAAAATAAATTTGTGTGGAAGAAAAATTACTGGACAACACCAAAACAGCTAGTCAATTGGAACTTTGTGGTTGATGGAAGGTTCAGTTAAGCTTATTAACATTTCCCATAGCATGCAAATTGCATATAATTTGAGTCGGTATGCCCCTTACTATCTAGTCTGTTCACCGTTGGTCTTAGCCAACTTTTCCATCTTTATTTTTCTAGTCTGCTTCTGGTGTTCAACTTGGAAGTCTCGTTCGGTTAGATCGAGACGGGATATGTTGTATATCAGATTCTCTTCATTTAATATTTCTTCGGGAGGGTTTCTTAACCTGGCCAAAGTTTCGCACAAACCTAGAAAAACATCTCAAATAAAATGCGTAACTAAAAATAATTAACTGGACAAGCTGGCAATTCCTGATTTAGTCAGTATAATAAATAAAAGAAATAAATAATAAATAACCATATATTTCCAACAGGCCCAAGGGCCCCATTACAGGAAGTTCAAATAGGTATGTATATGCCGAGAGGAAATAAAATCTTACAAGTGACATACGATTGTTAACTAATCATACAAGCACATAACAAGTTACGATAATAATAGGGCTAAGATTTATGGTGCTGAGAACAACTATAGCGATATATAGCGACTGACATCAAAGTCAAAACAATATTATTACTAACCTGGGCAGTTCCTCCTACTCTTAGCTGTACCAAGGCACCCTATTAGCAGCACCAGCGCAGTCTTGAACAACACCTTGACTCCTTCACATAGAAACACATCCCAAACACGTAACAGAGTGTCCCACGGAAGCGTCCGCGTGAAGGCACACAAGAACCACTCTGTACAATAAAACATAGGTTCGGCGTTGACTTTCTTCAGATGCCTATAGACTTGAGGGCAGACCTTCTTTAGTAAACCTTCAGAAACAAGAAATAGTTACTGATTCGATGAAAAGACAATTTAAAAATTCATTAAGTCAGCTCCCATCCTAATATATGCCAATACACCTATGTGAATATAGGGAGCTTGACTATCACATCTTGTCTTATTCATAATACACAATTACACTTTACTATATTGCAAACACAGGCTCACCTTGCAATATGAATCCGTCTCTTTGCACAACTTCCATATCAGGCGAATAGTAGTCCTGTAAATACTTGTCCGATATGGAGACCAGACACCAAAAAGCCTGCTCGGCAGGCATGTGCATCAGAAGAAAGGCGGCCACCGGCGCCTGAGCCTGACAATATCCAATGTCAGGGTTGTTGACCGTGTATGCTTTTAGTACGTTGAATAGTTCATGTTGACTACAAAGGAAACAAACGAGATATATTAAATTTTGTTCTCAGAGTAGAATTACTGTTAGTCACGACCGTGAGAAAAGGAAACTAACATGATATAAGAAAAAAAAATGCTATCGATCGAATTTGCTATATTCCGTAATACACTCATTTTGATCTCTAGAGTTCCTCAAGGCTTGCACTTCGGTCCAGTATTTTTTAGCTTATTCGTAAATGACGTCGCTATATGCTTTCCCTCTGCCTGTTTTTTGATGTCTCCCGAGTTGACTCTGACAATGGCCTGCCTTCAAGTCTGAACGGGCTTGTCATTTGTTAAAAACCGTGAGTGCTTTATTTGAATCGCATATCGAAGCTTTAGAAAGCCCACATTTATCAAGCACAATACAAGGCATCTCCATGATTCGAAAGTTCTACCTACTCACGATTTACTATAAGTCTAGTATGTAGTATTCTTGAATACTGCAGTATGTTATCTGATCGCCGCGTTACAACTGTTATAGGAAGAGATAGAAAGGATTTAAGGAAGGTTAGAAAAATCACCTTTTCAAACATCGCTTTCTATGCGAAAATGTCAATCAGAAAATCAGCCTTCAGCGTCTTTTCCTCTATTAAGTAATCCAGGAGTCTGTTTTATACAGCCCACTTCTCCCAGAATCGGCTTTCATGTTTAACCACTAAGCAATTAATGGCTGGTCCACGAAAACATCCACCAAACAAACTATGGCTTTGTGTGGTTTATATCTGTCTATTGATATGTATTTTATTTTATATGTTAGTTCAGGTGATCGTAACCAAAATCAATAGGCTTCAAGGGTTTGTGGACCTCTACCTCTATGCCAAAACATGTACCCTTGTTGTAGTTGGAGTTTTTTTTTCAACATATGCATGGGAGAGTTCTGTAAGGTGTTCAAAGATGTTTAAACCTCCGTTATCATGACTGAAGTATTTTTTATATGTAGAATCCCATGGGTTTTTCTGTAGTAAGTGTGAGCCTTTAGAGAACAACTACAGCGATATATAACAACTGACATCAAAGTCAAAGTCAAAAATCTTTTTATTTATAAAGGTACATCATACAAAAAGTGCACTTAAATAAATGGCGTCACAAGTATACTAAAATACTAACCTATAACCTATACAATGAAAAAAGATCACATTTTTGATAACATTCAAAGTATAAAACACACTATATCACTAATCCTAATCCCTTAAACACTAACAAGGCAAGTGACCTGGTGTCATGGTTATGTTTTGGCATGTTTTTATTAAATAATGATATATTCCTCTGCAAGAACATTACACAGTCAAAAATATGCAGCCCAGTTAGTGTAAGCAAACCATGCCTCCGGAAAACACCCCTGCAAGACTCCCGCCAGTCCATGCCCAGAATCACACGCAATGCTCTCTTTTGAAATAGAAAAACCATTTCAACACTAACAGAATTGCCCCAAAACAACTCCAAATCTAACTATGGCTTCAAAATTGGCATGATAGGCAATAAGTAATGTTTTGATGTCCAAATAGTTTTTTAAGACTCTTAATAAATAGCAACATTTATTAAGTTTTCCTACAACATATTCAATTTCCTTCCTCCAATTAGATGACAATATATGAGAAAGTCACTTCCCTAGACAGCAAATCAGCATGCCCAGGACACTGAGCTGATGAGCGCTCAGTTCTAAATACAACAAAGGGCGATTTCTCTGCATTTAATAAGGTTGCTCTCCTCAAACCATCTTCCCACCAAACTCAAGCTCTGCCGTCCCAACTCCAAAGCCTCATCAACTGAGGGTACTACAGTTAAAACATTTGTATCATCAGCATAGTTAACCACCAAACCTGTCTCGTCCGACACACAGGAGCCCAAGTCAATCACGTAGCACACAAAAAGCAAAGCACCAAGCACACTACCCTGTGGTACACTCATGGAAAGCAATAAGTCCCCAGAGTAGTAGTTACGACCATCCCTCTGAACAACAACCCTTTGTGTACGATTCTTTAGATACGACCGGATCCACGCCAGAGGGGGCCCCCTCACTCCATAGTGTTCAAGCTTGCTAAGGAGAATTGAGTGATCTAAGCTGTCCAAAGCTTTTTATAGGTCCAGAAAGGCGCCCAGTGCAAGTTCACCTCTTTCAAAGCCAGACACTATCGCACCCACAAAACCATACACAGCAGTGTTTATATAGATTTTCCCTCCAAAAAGCCATGCTGACTAGGGCTTATTAAATTTTGTTACTAAAAAAATTCGCAAGACGGGAATGCATTGCCTTTTCAAAGATCTTTGGAAAAGATGGTAACAGACTTATAGGTCTATAATTTTCAGCAAGAGATGGGTCTCCTTTCTTAAAAAGAGGTTTAACTAAAGCTGATTTTAGATTATCGGGAAAAACACCTACACTGAAAGAATTGTTAATAATATAGCAAAGAGGAGCGATTAGTTCATCCCTGCATTCCCAACCAAATTTGTTGAAGATGTTAAAAATTTCTAGATGACTAACTGGATACACAAACATACAAGATCCTTGAAACATGGTTCCCTCCATGTACATGCAAACCATTAACCAACTGAGAAGCCGCATTAACCATATTAAGGGTATCACATACTTGATGTGGTGCACCCGGAATGCCAATTTCATTATCTAGATTTACCAGTTATGTCCCGCATAACCTGCCAGGAGCACTTAGATTTATTATTGCTATTAATGATTTTCTCCGAATAAAATTATTTTCTTGATTCCTGCAAGACATTGTTATACCCACACTTTGTACTGGTCGTCAGCTTTACTTAAGTCCAACAATAAATCAAGTTGATCTTTACATTCAATCACCTTTGGTGAATTATAGTATTTCTACCAGGAACCCTAATTCCTCTAACAGGAAAACAGCAGTCAAAAATAGAACAACTATCTGCATAAATGCATTCCACTGTGCATTCACATCCATAACATCAACCTCAAACAGCAGTTGCCAATCCTGTTCACACAACAAATATTTAAAGTGCTGCTTACCTTGCCGATTAAAAACCCTTCGATCAAAGATGTATGGGCCCTTCAACTCAAAAAAAATTAGCTGACATGTATGATCCGAGATGTGCGTGTTTAGTACTCTGGACAAGAATGAATCAGAGTTGGTATAGATGTTGTCGATACAGGACTTAGAACTACCACTTATTCTGGTGCACTCCTGAATAGAAGGAAATACACCAAATGAACCCAAAAGGGACAATAATATAAAGACAGCCTCACTTACAAGCTTATTAATTATAATTTAAATTTTAATAAAAAAACAATTTCAATTCTGCAGTTGGTGATCGATAAACTGATAAAACAACAACATAATGTTTACCAAGTAAAAGCTCCACTGCAGATCACTCAAAAATTTTTTCAACAGAATACCTTGAATGGTCACTTCTTTTCTGCCATGAAATTCCCTGTTGCACATATATGGCTGTACCTCCATGAATGCTTTCCTGACGACAGTAATATGCTGCTAAACTATATTGAGCAACTTAAAATGTTGAATTTGCTCTGCATTTTTCCAATGTTTTGACACGGCTAATGCACGGAATCCATGTTCATTGACTAGAACCTGAAGTTGGTCGAGGCAGTTTCCTATCAACGGTACATTGTGATGCAGGATTACATACTTAGATTTTAGATCTGTCAGTTCTGCTTCATTTGTCCGGAGGAAGCTAGGCTTCTCAGGTTTAAAAAGTTGTTGACTAACACACCCTCAGGCCAGAAATCAGGATTCAAAATAGTTGGTTTCAATTCAGCAGGCACTCCAAACTTGAAGGAACAATATTTCTGTTGTGATTTAGTTCTGATCTTTTCACATTCAGAAAACTCAACATCGTTGTGTTTTAGGTAATCTAAGATTTCAGTTGTGCTCGTCTCTACAGACAGTCTTGACATGAGAAACCAGGCTAAAATGGTAGACTGAATAACTTCCAAATTAAATTTATCTTTCCTCCTTTTTCCTTCTATATTACTTGGGCCACAAGTTGGGTCAAATTATTTCTTTTTCTTATATTGAACTTGTTTCCAACCCGCATCAGTGTCATTTTCTTTCTCATCCTCCCTGTTGCTGTTTTGTTTGGGTTAGTTTGAGTTAGACTTAACAAAAGCTTCAGATGGTGATTGATTCGGATTATTTTTGAATTTAAGAGAATCAGATTGAGATTTACTTTACTGGTAGACCCTTTGTTCCTTGGGAGAGTCTGAGTCTGCAAGATTTCAGTTCATAGTGCACTTGTCAATTAGAGGCGCGTGATTGGCTAGCTACGTGAGGTGACGCATGTCTTCGTGATGCAACCAGTTGTTTCTAAGTCAGCAGATGGTCTAGAGGTCTGCATGGCTGGCCTTCATTTCGGCGACCCGGTTTCAAATCCCGTCGTCATTACACTGTCAATGTCATTGGTGTTCTTGACATTGACTTTTGCTGATCGAGTGGTGTCACTGACAAGAGGGTGAAGAGGGGGTTCTGGAAAAAAGGCGGGAAGGTTGGGATGATTCTAGTGAGGTTAGCTTCACTCATCCTTCCTGGCGGCTTTATTATTGATTTTTCCAGCTTCTGTTCAAGGGTGTACACCTTTTCACGAAGAAGATCATTGGTTTCATTACGACTCATCACCAGGGAGCTGAGTAATCCGTTGTTCTGGACATATAGAGGTAATTTGTCAGAGATTGTGAGCCCTGCGTTGTCACTGCATTCGGCACACACAATTTCGTTTATTCCTTGAACCAAAACCAGGCGATTTAACTATGCACTGGCATACATTTAACACATTTTACACTTTTTTTTTCACAAATATTGCAGAAAACGTTATTTTGATCACGTATTGATAAAGCACTTTCATCTTCCGCCATCTTGGAATCACGTTAAAAATTAACAACGGCTCATTATGGTTTTGGTCTTCATAAATGTAAAATACGTATTTTAAAATATATTTTTTCGTTGACCATTGCGATAACCAACATTGATTTGTCTCTTACCCCGGTTTATCTTCGGAATTGAACATCTCATGTGTGGGAAACTGCCTGTGAATATCCTTCTTAATGTCCTCCAGACATTTGGTATCACCAGAGGCGTTGAGGCAATCTTCGTATTTGCCCGGATTCGAATCTATGAGGATTTGGCCACCGCAAAGGTACAACCACGCCCGTGGTCTGATTGACATGGGAATGCCTACAACAGAAGGATTTTATTACGTGTTTTTCAAAGTTGGATTTATCAGTACAAAGCTAAATCCCATCCAGATGCAATAAATCTGCCTTAGATTGAGAATTTGCTCTACGCTGATATGATACTATGACCATTTTTTCGTTAAATTACACTTGGCGAATTTGAGATCATAGTTGGGGCTCTGGCTCTGTACTTAAAAGTGGACAGACCTTTACCCCATTAGCACACTCCACCTATTTAGTATTATTGCATATAATATGTATATAATAATGCATTCTTTATAAAAATGTAACCAATATAGACTGATTCAATTAGAAGTAGCAAAATCAAAACCCATGCATTATTAAATTCATATATTTACACCGGGAATGTTAATGCACTATGGCTCGGCTAAATTTAGCTTTATAACAGTCAATAAACCAGCAATTATCACAGGTACTTTAAGTGCCTTCAGAAAACCAACAGAGGTAATTCTACTGCAATAAATGCAACGTTCAAATAATTATTATATTTAGACAAACATAATCGCATACAGGGGTAATAAGTATTATTACGCGATATTAATGTATAAATTACACTTTAATTGTGTTAACTATTCATTCACGTACGTTACATAATCAATTCTAAATGGCATAGTCAAGGAAGTACATAAAAATAAATGGGGTCTAAATATTTAGCTAAGCAGTCATGAAGCAAACAACAAAAACCCAAATTACACTAGAAAGTTTAGTCTATATTAATCGACTTATTGCAATTCAGTAGGTTATCTGCAGAGCCTTATCTATCTATTAATAGGTGGATTCCGGTAAGGAAAATTAAATTTGAAAAAATTGGGACTTTGTTGTCTTATGTTCACAGGCTAGGCGGGCGACCAGATTGTAAGACACGTCTTACTGCACAATTATTATAACCACATCTTGTGTTTTCATGACAAATCTCAGACACTTAACTACTCTATCTATTCAAATATCAATAGAATTGATTACTTCAATGTTTTCATTTTGAGTTTTAAATTGAGTCTGACTATTGTGTGATGCAAAATCTGAAGATTTGCCAGCAGTAAGTTTGACATGGTGGTAACCACCCAAATGAGTCTGATAATTGAGTTAAAAAATGCATATTAAATAGCGCTATATGCTCTAATAGGAACCAGAGACATCGCAGACCTTTGATGCCGTAACCCAAGCTTTGCCACAAGTCTTGGCCTATTCGTTTCAACTATAGTTCATTCATCTCCATTTTGTCGTATCAGAAGTGAGACACTATCAATGGATTCCCCGAGTGACATTTCGTCAGGCGAGGTAACTGCCACCATTTTCTTCTGCGGGAGTGTGGGGTCAGTCCATTATCCAGATCCTTTTGCAAAATTTTATCAATAAAAACTTTAAGTCGACTGGTCTGTGGTAGAATACTATGTATCTCAAGTTTTCTGACAACAGAGCAGGCTATATGCCATCAAATGCCTTAGACATGTCATTTTGTAAATTACATTAACCTATTGGCGCTGTCAACAGTTAATGTTGTAATGCAAAGGGAGATTACCATATTTGAGAAAACCCTAAAATGTGTTAAATCAATTTTCACCTTAGTTACTCTATGGTTGGGTATCCTTTAAAAATTTGCATGGAATCGGAACATGTAATATTATTTTTAGACAGCCGTAATTTTGGCACGTTAGCATATATACGTGACATTTTTGCAAATGCCACATTCCAGCTACTCGTATGGTCCAAGATACCATAACGGCCAACATGTAACCAACTTCATTGTTGCAATACCAACGCGATCTACCGTGACAACAAAACCACATAAATCCGGAGCTATTTATGAACAAACCGCATAGAGACATTGACCTACAAATGTCATTATTTATGTGGGTCCTTACACATCTGTAAATGATAGCCACGTTTTTAAACCAGTGAAAATATATAGGTTTTTATTTTGTATAAATAGAACTTTCCTAGTCTGTTAATTCTGTTATGAATGAACGTAAATGCTTTCGGGCTATTTATAATAGATTTTAAAGGTCAAAAAAATCGCATCAATTAAGACGGCACTTAAATTTATACATCAGATAATTAAGCACGTTACGCGGTGAGTCTGGAATAATGAATCTCCCCCAGAGTTTAGTTAGGTGCACGTAATTTGCCAATTTTCTACTTCGTGCTGCATATTGAGCGCATTTCTTAGGGGCGTCTGCAAAGAATGATACTGTGGGCCAAGGACACAAAAGTGGGCCATATAAAATATGTCCAGGATTTTAAGGAAAATCAAATCAAATGTTTCCTACAGCTTAGTAACAGAACGATTTTTTGAACCTGCCAAAATCGTGCAAACTATTTTTAAACGTTGGAACGATTGAGGGGGCTTTCTCATTGATCGATGACATGAAAACGCAAAATTTCCGTCGTTTCATAACAACAATTTCATTGCTTATGAGACGAATTCGATTTGGTTATCAAAAATTGAAGAAAAATAAACAAAAATGAGAATTAGTTAATCTTTAATTGACCTACTCTGTAATAATTGGGCCTGCAGAGTTTGTAACAAATTAAATAAATAAATTAATTGCAACATTTTGTTCCTTTACCAACTTTTAATATGTAAACCGAACTAACTGTTATACAACCGAATCTATTGCATCGCTAAAGTGGTTTCAAATATTTTAATGGTTACACTTTTGTCATCACTGAATTTCTTCAGCAAAGTGTTATTTAACGATAAAACAAGACATCATCTGTATTCAAATTCTTAAGTTGCTCGATGGCCTTGTGTGGATGTGTACCATCAGAAGCTGGTTAGTTGCATATTATGCAGTCAGGGCAAACCTCCAACTTACCAAAGAATGTGACACACACCATACCTTAATGGGAAGCACCGACATCAACGCAAGAGATGAGCCGTTATTATAATTCATACTCACAGAAAGGTTAATGATACTTAATGTAGGTAGTAAACCAACATCTGACCTGAACAAATCGACGAGGAGGAAAGTCATAGATATATGTCTCTCATCGGAAAAAGCATGCCATAAAGATTGTCATTGGGCACGTGCCAAACGACCCCTCATATTCGGATCACAGGAAAGAGAGGCCAACTGGGAAGGACACTTAATGTCACTCAAGGACTCTGCATGAAACAGGTGATAGCAGGTAAACAGTGGTCTTGACAGGTCAATGAAGCTTGTAAGCAAGGCAATAAAATGATAAAATAATCTGGTGAAACACACACCTGGAAGTTCTTCGAGGTGAGGTTTTCTCACCTACTTAACAAAGCAAAACTTGATGCGGACTGGACTACATATAAGTAAGGCAATCGTGGAAGAAGTTCTGTGAGGAGGTGACTGAAATCAACCCCCACATGCTCCAGAATCCACGAAGTGCTAGCCAAAGGAGATACTGTGAGTCAAGTAGGTTTCTTGAAAAAGAATGACACCTACACAACAATATTCGAAGAACTTGATGATGCTCACTGAAGCACACTTTCTGGCCTCTGTAGTTCTAAATGACACAATAGTAGAAGACAGTACAAAAAGCAAGCCAAAAAGACCAACTGCAGAGTCTATTTCTTATACCATTTGTATTGTTTATATTGATCTGTAGTGCAGTGTTGAGTAAATAAATAAATAAACAAATCAATATTTGGCATGTTGAACAACCTTAGTTATCCATAACTATTGACTAGTTTATATTGAAATAGCAATAATACATCGATATTTAACGATACATCCGATCGTTTTCAATATACCTATTTTGTAATTTAAAATAGGTACATTGCAAATCACTAATGAAGAATTCGCCACCTTCAGAAAATGATTGCATTCTTAAAGTGGTTTTAAGGCTCATTTCTTTAATTGCTTTCACAATTAAATTTCTTTAACAAACTGCGTTATTCAACACAGATGCAAAAAGTGTAGATATTTACATTATTCTTGAAACCTGAAGGTTACGCAACATTTCAGATAACTAGTTAGGCTATTGTCATAGTGTTTACCTTAGTTTTTATACGATTTAAATCTGTTAAATCCCGCATTGGTATTTGTATTCGAATTATGCCCGCTTATGTTTAATTTTAGATAAAACGTATTAGGGTCATTCTGTCGGGAACGTTGCTTTCTTCATTCTATTTAGGTGTTGCATACACTAAAATATGTGTTTTTGAGTCAGAGCCCTATTAATAAAACGCATATTCCAAATTCTCTTTTAAGACAGCTTTTACGGAAGGTGGCGCTTTGTAGAAAAAATGTGTATATTTCCGTCGATCCGGAAAAATAAAAATCAGAGAAAATAATGAGGAATTTTATATGGGTCAGGACATTTATAACTTTTATATTCCATGTATTATTCCGTTCCTTTAAATAATATTTCTATGTCGCAGAGATGGTCATTATTTCTTTTAATCTAAGGCAAGACATAGGCGACTATAATATATTGCGAGTTTTCTTTAATTAGATAGTAAACGACCTTTTATGTTTTTTATTATATAAATGGGACCTTGAGATTAGAGTGAACTTTATTTCTTGGGGAAGATGTCCTCCATGCCTTAGCTAGAATCACTGATTTCTTATGCATAGAAAATATATAAGGTGTTCATCGAGTATAGTCAAAAAGCATTCCTAACCCAAACTAACCCAAAAAAATGCAATGCTCTTTATTGAAACTACTAAATTATGTAAGCACTTGCTTCTGAATGCAACATATGAAAACTATTATTTAAAATAACTAAATAAATTAATTATACTAGATACAAACAAGCACTAAAGTAATTAATGTAAGGGAAGTCATTAATATTAATAATTGCATAAATATAACAATAATTTCTTTGAAATGAAAGGCAAATGGTTCATACCAAGCACCAACAGCTAGGACTATATTTAGGTCTATGCTCGGTTTTATCCCAGCCAACAAATCCATACTCATTATATTTTTTCCCGATTTTTTTAATATAATATTTGTAAATAATAAACTACTATATATAATTATTATTACTCACTCACCTTTTCGACATCTTTCCTTAACTTTCCTGTAATTCCTCTCCATGTAAAAATTCCACGTACTCAACATTTTTAGCCATTTTCTCTCTCTTCGCAACACTGTCTCAGGTGGGGGTCCCTGCCTAGGTTCTGGAGAATACTGAGTTCCACCTAAAAATAGGCATACCAAAAACTTGACCAACTTTACATTAATGACTTAAGTAGGTACCTATATACTGCTTAACTCAAGGCTTAACTACTATAATAAGAGAGACAACTTTGCAGATTACACCTAAAGCCGTTAGCTAAGATTCAAAGAATATGATCCTATCTGACACAGCCCTAATTGTGAATGTTTTTTACTGTGTGGGAAAGAGAAGAGTTTCAATATCTTTTATTGTGAATGTCTTAATAACTGTTTTTTAAACGATATATTATACAGTTCGCATAAAAATAACTAAATAACCAATATTATTAGAGTAAATGATTGTAATATGGTTATATGCCAGACAGTCACAAACAGCCCAGAATGTACTGGCAAGTAGCACATTCGGAGAAGAAGTAATAAATACCAAATAAGTCTAGCTGATTCTACATTACAACTACAAGCAATATGCGGTACCATCATAAAAATTACGGTGGAATAATGTCATTATTATTTGAATTAAAAATACATACCCAGGAATCCATGCCTGTCAGGTACGGTCGAAATCACAGATCCATCAATAAGTGTACTAGCCTCCGAACATTCAGAAACAGTGTCACCATTAACTGAATGGGCCATCGTTATTTCCGAGTATTTATTTAGGTACTTTAACAAGATTTCCAGGTACGCCCACAATCAACAGCTTTTATTCATGTTTACATTTACGTGTTTACTCCCATGTTGTAGTACCCACCATTGTGTTATCATTTTATTCGTTTGACTCCAATTTCGGATGGGCAAATATTGGTACCAAACACTAAATACACAGTCTACTTTCTTCAGTGCGAACGTGCGCGGGGATTTAATAGCTGGTTTAATTTAGTTTTAATCAAAAATATAACATTTAGGGTGGAGGGGTCTCCTGCTTTGACAGTGACTACGAGAAATGACACATAAATAAAGCTAAGTTAGCTGCATATTTAGTAAGTCTTCTCTTGGCCTTAATCATCGATCAAGTTTATTACTTGGTTGATGGGCATTTACTTTGACACGTATCAGCTCATCGCAGTAACTGATTTTCCGTCAAGTCTGCGAGATTTCAGTTCATAGTGCACTTGTGAATGAGAGGCGCGTGATTGGCATTATAAGATCCTTTACACAAATAGTGCACTATATAAAAATCGGCCTTTCCTATTGGTCGATCCGCATAGCCCCTCCGCTCGCTTCGCTCGCTACGGGGGCTCAAGAAAAGGAAACTAACCAGGTGCTAACCCAAGACATACCCAAACTCAAGAAAAAAACTGTTTAGAAACATATTCTTAAAAAAAAAGTTTAAAAAAGCAACGGGGTTTGAACCCGGGCCGTCCAGGTGAGACCCAGTTGTCTAAACTTCTACACCACGAGGGCTCTTGACAGAAATCGATTGCATCACGAAGACATATTGTAATACGAGATTGGATCGATCAATAGGAGAGGTGGATTTTTACATAGTGCACTATTTGTGTAAAGGATCTTAAAATGCGCGTGATTGGTTAGCTACGTGAGGAGACGCATGTCTTCGCGATACAACCAGTTGTTTATAAGTCAGCAGATGGTCTAGGGGTCTACATGGTTGGCCTTCACTTCGGCGACCCGGGTTCAAATCCCGGCGGTTTTGGTTTTTTTTTAAGTAAAGTTTTTTCTTCATTTTTAAGTTTTTCTTGGGTATGGCTTGGGTTAGCACTTGGTTAATTTCCTTTTCTTGAGCTCCGCAGCGAGCGAAGGGCCATATACTTGCCAATTGCAGGTCGCATGCATTCACAAGTGCACTACGAACTGAAATAACGCTGACGGGAATCGAACCCGTAGCATCGTATCACAAGCACAGCATCTAACCTCTAGACCTGACGGAAACGACTGACTTTATTGACTGGATCGTGAAGACATTCAAACAAATCACAAGAGTCTAGGTACAGTTCCCGGCCGTTTTATTTAAAGCTTCAAACCCTATCCCGGGGCATTATTATGGCTTTGTATGGCCCTCCGCTCGCTTGGCTGGCTACGGGGGCTCAATCAACAAGAACTAACCCAAAATGAAGAAAAAAAGGTAAGTTAACAAAAAAACAATAAACAAAACATCCGTCGCGACCGATGCGCGCAGGAATGAGAGGCAATCACTCTGCCACCTACACCACCGAGGCGTTGTAGAAATTTTGCTAGAACGTAGTGAAATATGCGAAAAGTTAAATATTGTCACGAATAAAAAGAAAATGACGTCTCACAGAAGAGTCGTGTCACGATTAGTACAATGACGGGGTCTCTTGGTTAGACTTAATACTTAACGCTTCCCTCAATCGGCCACTGAATGTTTTATCCGTAATGACACGCCTTGCTTAGCGTGCAAGAGTGTAGTTCAGAGGGTCCGGAACTGATTTACGACGGGTAAGAAGAGATGATAAAGAAAGCACTTTAGTTATAACAATAACAATGTATATTTGTCAAAGACTTACTGATCAAACTTTAAAAATGTCTATTGGTCAGAAATGTAACAAGATTCTATTATACCCGAAAACTAAGGCACGCATGTTTTCTCGATAGGTCTTTGGTCACAGTCTTATAGTTACAGCTTTTCTTAAGAGTTTTTATGTTGAGTTTTATTTATTTAAGAGCACTAGAATATTTCACTAAACTTTTTAGCTATTTACTTAGAGACTTATTTCTCTCAGAACTCTGACAAATTTATCATCGATTTGACTTTTACTACTGCGGTTATGAAACCCCTAGACTCAGCAGCCGTGTGACTAACCGGTACCAGGTTTGGGTCAGGAATAAAGGAGTGGGATATATTTAACAAAAGCCGTATTATAGTGGATATACAGCAGCTTGCATGTGTTTCCGCGAATACATTCCACTGCATTCAATACATATTGCAACATGCCTTGATCCTGATTTTGAATTTGGCGCGGCAAGCGCCCGATTATATCCGAATGCGACCGAAGTCAAGCCACATCGTTGGGATATGCTAGAAATTTATTATGTACTCTACATATTATTGTATTGTGGTAATTATGAGTCAAAAATATTTTAAAAAACTTTAATATATGTAAATAAATATACAATAATAAGCATATAAAAGAATAAAATTTGTGACAAATTGAGAACAAAATGGCACCTTAACTAGAATTTATTTTTCGCATGTAAAACATAACTTAAATAACTAAGTTATAAAAAATATATATAATGAATAACAAATAAGGAATATACGAATTGCAAAAATATATCAATACAATAGAAAACTATGTTATCATGGAATGAATGATTTTCCTGTGGAAAAAATGTTATTATCGATTTGTGAAGACAAAACAATATATAATAAGTTATTCGAAATATATTAAATATACAAAATTTTAAATATTAAACTCGACATCAACATTCAGATTTAAATGATCGTTGGAATCTGTTAGCAGGCGCTACCACTATCGACAGAGCGCGCCACTCAAATAGATTTAAATAGAACAGGGCCTCGATTAGGAAGGTAAATATTCCTGCCAACACAGTTTGGATCAGCTCAGAGAGACATTTGATCTATATATTCACGGACGAGTTCTCCGAGCAGATGGTAGCTCTCGCTAAACGATCGACCCAGATACGCCAAATATTATACTAATTTTTGGTTACCATCAGTCCGTAAAAATTCTCAAATTACACCCATAACAAATATCCTAGATAGATAATGAAACAGAACACACAGGTAGTGCAATTTCAAGTAGATCCTGTTTTTAAAACGTCAAAACACACGTGACATACCCTAACAGGCTTGTTTTCGCCGAATTTGATGATGGGAACCTCTTGACCGCTACATCTATTACAAAGCGATCTTCCGCAATGCCTGCAGTGGTGAGTCCTTAATGTTATTGAGAATCCTAAAACAAATGAAATACCACATCTGTATACACCCGCCAAAGTTAATTCAGATATATTTTGTTCCGAAACTTACATTATATAAATAGAAATTACCTGGTGTGGGACAAATTGTTGCCTGTTTGTTTTTTATTGAAAATTTCTATTAAGAGCCGTTTTAGTCTTGGACTTGGACTAAAGCGGCCCTAAATAGAAATTTTCAATAAAACTGGGGTGAAGAAAAAGGTAAAAATTTGTCTCACAAACATGAACTCCACAACAATGTAGAACGTACCTATATTAGAAATTACCTTTTGAACACTCTTGACAAGTATCCGTATGTGCCCAAGGCGCAGGTTGTGCCAACTCATCCAATAACCTGGTAAGCAGCTGATGGCTCGGCACGTTATAGTTAAAAATTGAAATCTTATCGCCATTTTCAGTGCCCAAGCAGGCGTTCGCTTTAACCAAAACCCTACGATAAAAATACATATCATTTCGGAAACATGGTAGTGCCCATACAGCTGATACAAAATAGACCCAACTAGTATGTCAGAACAGATACAATAGTTGCAAAAAAATCTAAGCTATCAGTTCTATAGAAGGAACAACGGGTCCGAACTAATCTAAAATTTGAGTGTGAATACCTGCATAAATTCCCATTGCCTTTCATATACGCCAACAACAGAGGAGAGTTTCCATAAACATCGGGATTATTTATAGGATATTTAGGCATCGATTCCAAAAAGAGCTCGCATATGGCTGCTGCGTTCTCTTTTCCACATCTACAGAGTTCGTGAAGAGGATTTCTACCGCTCATGTTCATGTGTTCGGCATTTATCGCTGATTCGGTAAGAAGTGCTCGAACCACATTCAAATGTCCCTCCCTGCAACAATAAATAGGTCACATTGGCACAAAGACACGAACATATTTAATCAGCTGGCTAGTAAAGTGAAAAAATAAAATTAAAAATACTATTAAATTACATACCTAACGGCTATGTGTAGAGCGTTATCACTAGCCACATCTAAAGCGTCATAGTCAGCATTATTCTGTAGAAGGGCAGAGACAGCTGGAGCATTACCTGCTGCCGATGCAATGTGAAGGGCAGTGCGCTTCTGAGAGTCTTTGTCGTCAACCTATCGGATAATTTATTTGTGACATTTTTGAAAAACAAAATTCTAATTAAAAAAACCTCTCTTCCGTATTACTTAATGGGATTTGATAGCTTCAGACTGTGACCATTGCCTCACATGGCGTATGGCAGATAACAACACGTATCAAATGAATGTAGAGGTCTCAGGGATTCATCCTTGCATTGTATTTCTTATTTATTTTTTATTTATTTATATGCAACTAAAATCGGTTGACACGATGTGGATGTGGATAAATCTTACCCGTGCACCAGCCAGAATCAAACTCCTAACCAGCGTTTCGCTGCCATATCTCGCCGCCAAATGAATGGGCGGCGTCATCAAGGCGTCTTGTACCCTAGAATTGACGTCTACGTTGACAGTCAACAAAAACAGAGCACTTTCGATGTCTCCTTTCTTTATTGCTACGTGAAGAAAGTTTTGGCCCTTGCTGTCGAACTGTTCGGCCGCGGAAGGAAGCTTGTCTAGTATTGCTTGGGCTGCTTTATTATTTCTAGGGAAAATAATAAACAAAAATTCGATATAAATATAAGACACTAGCGCACCTATTAATTAACTGTCTTATACCCTCTATTTTCTAAAAATTGACATTTATGAGACAGCAAACGGTCTATATTATTATATATTCTTTAGGCAACCAAGGAAGTCAACTATACGACATATTTGCTTGCTATTTTTGAACTCCCCGATTACTAATACGTAATTAAAACTATACTTATATACCTATACTGTCACATAATACTTACCTTAGTGTAAGAGCAGCTGCGAAGGGCGACAAACCACTTTTATCTATTACGGCAAGATCTATCTCAGGTACAGTCAACAAAAGAGAAATGATTTCGTCCTGTAGGTTTGCTATGGCTGTGTGTAAGGGAGTTCGCATATCAACGTCTCGGGCATTCACATTTGCTCCGTGTTCGATTAGAGCTCTAAATAAGAATATAAAATACATTGGTACAGTAAATATTCAATGGCCTTATACATATACGATTCCTTATGGACTAAATGCACCTTAGAAAAAGCAATATTATTAAATATTTTCTCTAGTACTCTACTCTACCTTGCAACAGGTTCAAGGCCCCACTGGCAGCACAGATGGAGGGGACTTTGACCTTCCCTGACTTCATCGCTGCCTTCACCGTTGGAGCCTGGCAATCTAGGCGATTCCAAGTCGCAACCTGATCTAATAAGAAAAATTGCGATAGATTCCTTATTCTCGTCGATGGCTTGATGCAGAAGCGTTTGTTTGCAACCTTCAGGACCGTCTCCCCAACAATCCGTGTCTGCTCCATGGCGTACTAGAATGCTAGCGATCTCTTCCTGACCTAGATAAACGTCACAAAAATACTATCCACATGAAATGAACGTACTATTTTCCCTTAGAAGTGTGGGCGATTGTATTGCTGCTTGTTTAAACAACAACCCTACATTATTTATAATATTAATAGCATTTAGAAGGTATAGTCTATAGTAGGTTTCCTGTTACCAAACAAATTTGTCAATACTTGGCGGTTCACCACACCTGTAATTTATTTATTTTATTTATTTATTTCAAAGGAAAATCCATTTTACAATAACAATATAGTAAATACAATTGTAAAAGCAATCATAAAATCAGTGAAAATAATAGCAGTCAAAATATAGAAAACCATTATAGTGTTACGTGGGTTCTGATAAAAGTCATAAATTTTACTATTTTCCAATAATACTAGCTTTATTCTTAATCACTGTATATAATGAAACACACTACACTACTCTTATAACTTTAAAACTAATAGCTCTTTACAATTCAGCCCTCAAGGCTTAACTAACTCAAGACACTTTTAGCCTGCTACTTATATACCACCTAAAATCTATCACGAATACTCGGGAAGAAGCGAGGCCACTCTATATGATTCTCGATCAGGGCATCTAGAGAATTCCAGAGTTCCTGACTCTTCGCCGCCGGTGATGACTGATATGTAGACCAGCACCCTCGGAACTAGCGGGTGCCGCGTAGACACGGCAAGGCCAGTTCTATAGGGTAGCACAAAAACATTCGGATGGTTGCCTAGCCGTGACATTGCCTCCCTCTTAAACCTGATCGTCCCGATCAGCTACTTTATGTCCGTGATCTACTTTGAGCCTGCCGAGGTGGACAACTTTCAGTTTGCTTCTGGGGCTACGTTGAATTCTATACACTACGTCATTAATTCTTTTGATGGCTGTATAGGGCCCTTCCCATACAGGCATTAGCTTGGGAGATCTTCCTCTGCGGATTATATAACCAGACTTTATCGTTAATCTGAAATCCCATGGAATTAGCTTTGAGATTGTATCGTGTGTTCATTCGGTCACTGGCTTTCTTCGTGTTTTTTCTGACTAATTCATGGATGTATATAATAGCAACTTTTCCTTAAGGGAGTCCGCGTAGTTTTGAATTTCCATATCCTGGTTGTCTGGCGTTCCGAATAATAGGTAAACGGAGTTCTCTTCAAAATAAAACGATGGCTGGTGTTAGTCTTGTCGTGTCATGGACTGCTGATCTATAGGCCATCAAAAATAGTGGTATGTATTGATGCCAATCTTTCTGATGTTCATCTACGACCTTTGACAAATGTTCTTCAATGGTCTTGTTAAACCTCTCAACCATGCCGTCTGATTGTGGATGTAAAGCTGCAGTCTGCGTTTTATGGATGTTGAGTAAATTACAGAGACCTTCTGGAAATCCTTGGTTTCGAAGTTGCGTCCTTGGTCTGAGTGCAGCTCTAACGGAACACCAAATCTGCTGAACAGGTTATTCACGAGGACCTCTGCTATGATAACAGCTTCTTGATTGGGGATGGCAAACACTTCAGACCATTTACTGAAGTAGTCAATTGCCACAACTAAAATCTACTTGTACCATTATTTGTTTCTGGAAAAGGGCCAGCTACGTCAATGGCGATACGTTCAAACGGCAAACGGTAGGCACACATTATATTGTTTCATGTTTCACCTAGATCTTGTTTTGGGCCCTTGACTTGCGGCACAGGTTGAGCACTGCCGACACCACGATTTCACATCCTGGCAGTAGTTGACGCAGTAAAATCTGTCGCAGTTCTTGTCAATCGTTTTGTTTACTCGGAGATGAGCACCAGACTTTCCATTATGAACTTCTTCCAGAACTTCCGATATCTTCCTCCTTGGTACCACTAACTGTGTCTTCGCTACTTTTCCATAGTTCCTGGCTCGTTTAAGAAGTTCATTTTCCACTACCAGGGAGTCCCACTGAGCCCACAGAGTTTTAAAAGTAAATCCTTTAGTTGAAATCTCTCCCCAGCTTGGTATTGGTTGATGTTCTTCATTAGCTTTTAGCAGTAGTGCTATTTCACTATCCTCAGGCTGACCCTTTTTAAGTTACCCTGTGGTCCACTGCTGATCAACCTCAAACTT